>JASSUY010029875.1:0-78358 GCA_032466535.1 Forpus xanthops
ACTGAAGTCTATAGCCTCAACCAGATGGGCTTCATCTAACTCTAAATCTCACACAGCTGTGGGGATGTCTTTCAGTTCCATGGCTGAGTATGGCATGGAGAGCAGGAGGAAGTGTTGGAAACTAATTCTTGTTATCTGTAATTCTTAGAGAATAATTACCACTATCTGTTTATTCCAGTTTTTGAGTCAGAAATATGACTGTCTTGTAATATCTCAGAATATTCAAAATCACAAAATGATTAGGAAAAAAATACATCAACTGTCCATGTAGTCCTACTTCTTAAAAAATGCTTTTAGTTTTTTAGTCTGTTCTCCATACACTGATGCCCTTGAAAATATCTTCGTCTCTGGCTGTTTTCCCCAGCAACCCATACTAATACTGCCTTTTGCATTCTCACTTCTTTCTTTATTCTCTTTGAAGAGAAAGTGATTGTCATTCGGATGACAAATGATCTGTGCCATCAGTCAGTTTTCAGTTGTGTGTTTTTCTGTCTTCATTAAACTCAACTCCTTTTTGTTATTTCTTTTTAATTTCTGAAGTCTCTTTTTTTCTCCCCATATCTATAAATACCTGTCATTTGGTCAGTCCAGGATCTTCCAAATTACTGATACATAATTTTGCCATAGAACTTGTGTTCCTTAAGCCCAGAAAGAGTTTGTAGCAACACTGTTGCTTCTGCCGCATGTGTTTTGTAGGTAACGTTTTCAACAGCCTGTTTTTTTGTAAACCTTCAAAAGTAATTTTTAATATTTTTAAATCCATTTTGAAGTTTTACATGTTACTGCAGTAACTTTTCTGGGGTTATTTGTAGCTATATATATGTTATCTTTAGAATAATATTTCTAAATGAAATAAAGAACATGGATTTAAACAAAATCCCAAAGGAATCCAATATAACTGCACACACCAGTATGTTTTTTTCAAACTGGCTAAAAAAAAAAATCTTCATACTCATGGAAGACTCTCGGGCAGATTTCCATTCTGACTTAAAGCTGTATGTCAGCGTAGTGTGCCATGATGAAGTTATACTGACAGAATGATTCAAAGTGACTGGTGTGTTGATGAAAGCAGACATTTTTGAGGAGCCATTTAAAGGTGTAAACATCTCATGCTATTCTTTACCAGATATAATTTGAAAAGCTAATTTCTAACATAGTGGTATGTTAAGTCCTGATTAATTGAACTCACATTACTGGGCAGTAGTATGCATGCATTGCAGGTACACAAAGATTAATGAGATTAAACCCAAAATTTTACAGGAGACTTTTTTTAGTTAGATGTTGTTTTAAGCTAAGCTGCAGAAAGCATTAACTGGATACCCAAACACATTTGTTTATGTACCAGATGTGAGGTTTATAATGCAAATGCCAGGCATGTTTTAACTGGTTTGATGCTGAATACCAGAACATCTGTTATCAGAGGAGTTACCAGATGTGCCTGGAAGACCTGTATTTTTGACATTTCTGGTTTTATGGAGGTATTTGATAGGGAGGACATACTCTAATGGAAATCCTTGAATGCTGCAGCAGAATTTCAGTGCAGGATTATGAAATAAAATTGGTGATCAAAATAGGAAGCATGATATTTGCAAATGTTGGGCAATATGTGCAAAAAAAGGGGGCAATGTAGATTCTAATCTTTCAGCTGTCTTTCTGCCCTGCCATCATCACTTGTTGAAAAGTCTTCTAAAGGTGACATTAATGCAGTCTTTACTAGTGTTAAATTCATTGGGCAGTCTAATACACTGTTCTGGGTGCACCTATAAGCAGCACTGCTACCACTGCGTTGTGAAGGCCTAGTAGAGAATAAAGCAAAAGCTCATACTACCAGAGATAATAAGCAGATGGTTTTCAGTGCTGGAAGCACTAAACACATTGCTAGTTATGTGAAGATCATTTTCTGTGGGTATTTTTTTGTTTGTCTGGCGATTTTTTTTTTTCTTTTTTAAAATAAAGATGCCACAGGACAGAAACGTGAAGATCAAAAATCTCATATTGACAGAGATTCGAAGGAACTATTTTATTTCCTTCTCAACTTTTTGAAAGAAAATAGAACTTCAGTAGTTTCTATTACAAAGTGTCTACAAGGAAAATTAGTGTATTCTGACAGCCTTTTTCTAGGTGCCTGTGCTAGCAGACTAGTATACATAAAATCTTTTAACAGTCACTGGAGAGGGATGAGCTGCTTTAGCAAGCATTTCAGACAACTGTAGGGTTCTGTGGTAAATCTCTTCAGACTCTTTAGAAGTGTCTCTTTCTTTCCTTCCACTAACCGTTTAAAGGCTTCTATTGATTAATGACATTTGGGGTCCTAAGTTGGTCTGAACTGGTTCTAGATACGTGACAGGTGCCTTCAGATTAGGATTCTATGATTCTGTGGTTCTCTGGCAGAGATTCAAGGCAAGATTAGTAGAGCCACTAGAGTCACTTTTAGTCAGATGTCATTTTAAACTGAGTTGATGATCTTGGTTCATGATGATAGGTATTTGTGAATATAGCTGGTGCTTTGAATATCTTGAAAAGAATTGTAAAACAAAGTTTTGCATGAGTTCAGTATGATTTTAATTATGCTGGGACTGCTACTTGAGAACAAACACTTGGCATTATTGCAAACGTGGTCAATAAAATATTTGTAGCAAATCATATTGTCTACTTGCAGTTATGAAGCAGGAATTTTCCATCAAAATTTATGCAAGTTCTCCCTGCCAGTACTTGGAAAACAGCAGGGAATGATGTGTAGAACTAAACCACTGTCCCCCAAACCCCAGGACATGGAGACCTTGCTGTAGCATTTTTATCAGATCCTTGGTTTTATCTAAATGTAAGTATTTTAGAAGTGTGAACCTATACATTCTATTTACACTTTATGTTAGTTCCAAAAAGATGCTGCACATATCCATAAATATTCTATTGAGCCTTATCTGGACAGTGTTGAGCAGTGAGAGTGATTGTTATTGAAAAAAAGAACAGCTATACTGGGAGTCTGAGAACTCTCTGTAAGTTTCCAATTTCAGGTTAGCCTTTTTTCCACCCCAGTTAGTGTTCTTAGTGTGTAAATGGGAACCAAGTCTAATGCCCAGCTGAGACTGAACCTTGTGTCTTATGACCTTAGACTTCTGATCCTACTTGTGCTGGATACTGCTTTCACAATATAAGGTCCAAAGGAAGTATAATGCAGTTATCACTGATTGAACAGCACTAGGAGTGACAGGGTGTGATTCTGGTATCTGGCTTTTCAGCGTAGTTTACAGCAGTTTTGAATTCCTTACAAATTTTCCAAATACTGATAAATATCATTAATGTTTATGAACTCTTGATATATCAATACGGTTAAAGGAAGACTTCAATTCAACTGTCTTTATTTGAATATGTTTTTAAATGTTGAATAAAACAAAGTGAGCACCAGACTTCTAAAAAAAGCTTTAAAAAAATACAAGATTTTTTTGTATTTTATGTCAATAAAGGAACTTGGTCTGAGCTCCAGCATAGTTCTCCAAAAACAGCTGCTTTCCAGACTGTAGTGCCCTCAGGTGCCTCACTCTCACACCTTTTTGTGTTTTTTTTTTAATTCACTACAGTGCTCAGATATGGTTTATTATGCCCTTTACCTAACTGCTCTCTGTATTTTGCAGATTGCATCTTAGTCCTTGTACTGTTTCCCTTCTATTTTCACATCCTGCATGCTCATACTGTAGCATAAGGAGATAATTGAACTCATGTTGCACCACGTTTTGTGTGCAGCTTTTTCTAAATGCTTTGTGTGCCTCTTCTGTTGAGATAAGTCTCAATTTTCTTCCTCACTAATGACTACATTGAGGATTTGCTAAGAGTGCAGTGACAATGCACGTGAAAGAGCTCTCAGTATCTGAGTGATGACACTTCAGCAGCTAATTGCTCATAGAATTTTGCTTCATGAAGCGGTTCATACACCTGTTCTGCTCAGTACATTACTTTAGAAATCTAGATGGTGAGTGAAGCTTTGCCAAAATGTATGAGAAATATTGCACAAACCACAAGCACAATTGGAATTTATAATGATCAGCTCCAAATGGTTCCCTTTTCTCCCACTGTAAACTCTACCAGTAGTACTCTGCCAGTACTAACAGGAATGTTTATGAAATTTCTTAAGTTTTTACATTATTTTGCTTCATTTGTCATTCTGAGAGATAGTTTCTGCTCTCACTGAAAAGGACAGGCAAAATTACGTGCTAAAAAAGTCATCTGATTATTGTGAAATCCTGTGGAATTACAAAATATATGGAGTTCAGGTTTTGAAAGGATCTTGAGAATTAACATGGTGAGTTATTTCATGAGAGAAGAAAGAATAGGGAAAAAAACATAGTCCAACAAAAGTTTAGAAAATACCATGTATCTGAGAGACATTTTTTTTTGATAATGTGAAACTATATCGTATAATTTTAGCATTCCTTAGATAGGAAGAGGTACTGAATAACCACACTTATTCAAGTAGGGCTTTACATAGCTCAGTGGATATTCCAGTTCATGTCATGAATGTGCAACACAGTATGATGGCTTAAGGGATAGAGAGGTATGTGGTGTAGCAGCATTTGGCATGTACGTATTTTTTACTTAATCAGAGGTACTCATGAAAGGTCTTTGTATTCTAGTCCTGTGGGTGCCATTCCTCTCCCTCCTCTTGGTCTGTCATGTTGTTGCTGATTTCCATTAGAGACACAAGTTGCAGAAGTGAGAACATGTTGGATTTTTTGGGGTGTAGTCTAAGACATATTTTTTGCTGTTGCAAGAAAAGAATGGAAGAAAATGGAAGGAAATATACAAGCAGGAATGTGTGATTGGAGTAACCAGCCTTTTCCCACCAATCCTAGAGGAAACTTCTGAGCTCTACTGACTTTTACAGCATGTGCAGGGTGATATTCCCAAGAGTAAAACAGATCACAGAAAAAATAAAAAGGGAGCCTAAAAGCTGGTGAAATTACAGTTCAAATGCTTGAAGCTTTAGTGATTTGGGAAACCTTAGTTTTGATGCCTATACTAATGATGCATCAAAATACTCAAATATTACTTGAATGATACTGTGAAACAGAATGGTTTTGTAGCACAGCAGCTCTTGAATCTTTTTCTATCATGTAACCTCCAGAAATTCTTCTGGTTTCTCCCTGAATGCTCTGATAGCTCCTTCTATGTCAGTCCTCTCCTTCCTCCATTGCAGTGGCTTACAGATTTTTTCTTACTCTCCAGATGCAGGAAGAACAGTAGGCTCTTCCATGTTTATGTGCTGCAACTTTATGTACTGCTAAGCAAATACATGATATTTTCCTTCTTGTGGGATCATATCTCCTTTAAAGGAAACATGCTTATATGTAGCATATTTCTTTTTTCACAGATATAATTTCTTACTCTTTTCTGTTGTCCTCTTTATTTGGGACTCAGAGCAGTTAAGAGATTAAATAGCTCTAGAATATTCAACAATGTATGCTTTTTCTTTCTCTGTATGGAACAAAGCAGGAGTAATGGTGAAGGATCTTCATGTATGAAACTTGTTATTATTATTTGTCCTCATTGTAATTGTATCACATTATCTGTCTTTTGCCTGTGCATGCTGAATTTGTGTGCATTTGCGTATTGGCCTCAGAATTTAGGATCGGAACTGTTCTCCCAAGTCACTAAGGCTATTTACTATCATAGCTGTATCATATTTTTCTTTGCAGTTCCTTTAAAAAAGTATATATAAAATCATAACTGCACTAAACTTGCATAGCCTTTCGTTACTGCCAGAAGTCCTTTGGCAGTTCGCATGGACTTTTGAGAAAGAAGTGCATCCCGAACCTTCACATTGATTTTTCTAAATTCAGGAACGTCATAGTTGGAAGTACGTTGTAATTTTTAGATGAAGGCTTTTACAAATGCTACCATCCTTCAAAGTAAGTTAAATTGAATACTAGATTCTTTTCAAATATGGATTTGTGAAATTCTGATGTGGTTGCCAGTTTTTCATATAAGGGCAGTGGATGTCCAGTAACTTGTCCTCTGGTATTCATATCTGACATACATATTTTTTTATGGTCATGGCTTAATTTTCCTCTTTAATGTCTTTGAGATTGTAAAACTTAGCAGAATTTATCCAACAAATAGGTTCAGCATTGTCTGATTGTCTTTGAAAGTGAGTATGCTTGCTTTTTGAGAAAAGTTAAAAATGAATGTAACACATTACTTTTTAAATGTTCTTACTGATCCTGTTATTCTTTCTGCACATTTTGCAAATAGAATGTGATGTTTTGAGTATGCTTCAGGCTTCAATAGTTTGTATAATGTTCTATTTTCTGCAGCAAAAGCATGTCAAGGTGATCTCTGTGGGTGGTTAATATTTTCTGGAGTTTATTCTTCAATCATGAAAATATGCAAAACTGAAGAGCTTGGTGGTATGTCGTATATTTAGGTATAAAATAATGTATTTTTCAGTTTAATTTTCATTAAAAATAATGGGGAAAATGACAAGTGTAGCAGTGCATATATTTTTGTAAGTACTGTTTGTTCATGGGTGAACGCAGCATTTGTCACTCCTGACTTGTGTTCGTGGTTAATGCTGGTGAGCAATTTTTATGATAGCTTCGATTGTGATATGACAGTATAGTGTGCAAGTATCATATAGCTGAGATATTTTAAAACATGCTGTTCAAAATCATAAAAAAGCAAGGGAGGGGGTAATCTCAAAATTGCTGAACGTTTGCACTGTAGGACAAATATCCTGATTTCTTAGGCAGGTTTTAGGTGTTATTTTGGTTGTTTTCAATTGTAATTGTAAAACAATTATAAAACAATTGCAGGAAACTACTATCACATCACTGTAAAAGAAATGTATAAACACTGCAACAGCATTTGAATAGGGAAGAATTATTAGAAATCTGATTATTAAAAAACTGAAAGAGGCTGAAGCTGAACATAAGTAATGAATGCTTTCACTTTGCTGTTACAGTGGTAACAAGGAAAAATTGGAAGTGAAAATGCCAAATATATCCCTATACATAAAATGCATTTGATTTATAAAAAGGAATATTGGAAAAGCTACCAGGCATTTCAATTAAATGCATACTTTTTTCTTCTTCCAAGACTAAAGCAAACATGTAAGGAAATTAACTGTTACCTAAGAAATAATAATGTGCCTGTATGCTGATTGCCTGCTGATAGCATGTTTAATCATTGCTTGTCTTTCTTCTGGTTTTGTCCCTTTAGCTTCTGTCTCTGGGAAACTGTATTGCTGCTGTTTGTATGGCATGTAAGAGAAGTGAGTCTTTACTAGTAAATGGGAACTCTGAGTGTTTTTCAGGTATGTCTTACTAAGGTTATCATCTCTGGTAGAGAGATAAGATCCAGAAGGTATCTGCAGCAGAGATCTTTTCATATTTCCTTCGCCATTCCTGGCAGTTTGATATACCTCATTAAGAGGCTGGAAAAGCCACTTGGAGTATCTCCAAGCTCAGGTTCTTTATTCTGTATGAGAAATTTGTTCTTTTGGAGCTCAGGCAATCTGCAGGGTCTATGTATCGCTTTGGTGCACGCCTCTGGGCATCATAAGGAATATCACACTAATGTTCTCCAGCAAGAAGAAAAGCAAAGCAAGATCTTTACCTTGTACAGTTAATTGGTCTGTAAAAGAGCTGTAGATACATCAAAACCAGAGAATATATCTATGCTTAGATTTCTGGCGCTTGTCTCTGAGAACATTGTCTTTTTAAGGGCAGTTCTCAGAATGAGAAAGAAGCTAAAGGGCTAGATCCAGTGTGATACCTTTCTGTTTTTTGTGTGTATTTTTTTTTTTGTGATCACTCTCTACACAGCCCTTTCACTTCTCAAGACAGGAGGACAGCTACATCTTGTATCTGAGAAGAGGTTTACATTCAGCATTCTTGCCTCATCCCTTTCCTATACCATGGGTAGAACGGGAAATTGGCTGTAAGCCTACCTAGCCAGCAGTTCTACTGATACCAGCGCTAGGCAGAGTTGACTGAGGTGCCACTGGAACCAGATGTGTTGGGCACCTGGCCTCTCCTAACAGAGGCCACCCTGCAGCCCCTGCTGCCAGTGCTTCATCACAAACACCCAGTACAATGGATTATCTATAGGGGAGATAATTTTTCTGCACTTTTGGGTGAAGTGAGAAGCAGAAACTTAAATAAGGTATCTCCTGTTAGCTCTGCTTGTGTTAGCGAGTGCTGCCCAGGGAAGAGAGATGCCTGACAGAGGCTTTGAGGTTAGGTGGGGAATGGCCTACTTGATCTGAAAACCCAAAGCCTAAATAGTTAAAGTATATTGCTAGCAAAGCTAAACTACTGTTTTGATAGAATGATAAAAATATGAACTACTTTCTTGTAAGGAGAAGCCTTTGCCACATTGTAAGATTTGAAAACTAAAAGCTGAAGTTTATGTATTATGTAGTAATATCCTGTGGAATGTAAATGTAGGTTTTTACGTTTCATTTTCCTCATTTTAGAGGGGAGGGGGCATATTTTTTCAGGGATCGAGACTGTATGTTTGTGCCACTTTCTACAGATAAAAAATAAAAGCAGTTCAGGAACAGAGCCCATGTGTTACCTGACAGTTTTTAGTGAGTCCTAGTGGGTCAGTGGAAAGATTCTTCTTCTGGAGTGTTGGATCAGACTCCCATCCTTGACAGGAATTTCCACAAGATCATATTCAGTCAGTTGTCATAAATTAAAATTCTTTGGCTCAGTAACAGCCAAAGTGAACGATGTTACTGCCAAAAGTAATCATATTGTACCTTTTTGAAGTTCTTACCTGCCAGGATTCTCTTCCCATATGCATTTCACTCATCCCTCTAAAAGAAAATATGGTAATATTTTGGAAAGAAAAAATGTGTTGTTTAGCTTATTAACATTTTGCTTTATTTATTTTGTATTGAGTTAATACAGTGTCCAGAGGTGTTTGCATGAGGGACATTATGTTCATGAAAAATTGATTGATTGGTTGAAAGTCACAAGAAGAGGATAAAAATGTCTGTCTAAGAAAATATATTGCTTTTAAAATACAAAAGATGCCCACATTCCCATTATGTTTTGATTTGTATGTTTTAGATAGAAGATGTTTTGTATTACATAAGCAACATGTGCTTCCTACAGTACAGGAGGTTGCTATGGGAATTGGTTTACTCATTTGTTATGAAAGTTGATGCAGAAATGAGAACTTGTGTAAATGCCTGAATTAACTTGTGCCCTTCATTTGCTTAAAAACTGTAGGGTTTTTAAGTCCATTCAATAGGTTAAACTTGTTCCTGTACTCTTGCTTCTCCATGAATAAATACTTTGGTTTATCTTAATGAAAATCAAAGATTTGATCACTCTTCTTTGTCTTTTACTATTGGTTTAAATCACTAGAATAAGAGGCTTTGCTGCTGTGACAATATTGTCCAAAAGGTAATTAAAAATAGTTGTAGAAGGTGTTACCTGTGTATTTACTGTGAGATCACATATAGAAACCTGCTGAGTGTGAAGATTTGTAGTGCAGTTCTGCCAGAATGTCGGATGGTTTCCAGAAGTTGAAGACAACATTTGGACCCTTCATACAGTACGTTTTCTAAAGCTGATTTCAGATTTCTTTGTACAATTTAAAGTTCTTGTCCCAAAAGTCATACTGGCCAGAACACAACCACAGTACTGCAGAGCAGCTGCTTACAGCAGTCAAGTAAGCATGTAATTGCTTTTTCTACCTGAGGTCCAAATTAGAAACTAATCACTCATGTAAATTTTTCTTCATGAAAGATCAAGTTGTTTTCTGGAAGTTATTACATACTTCATTTTGGTAATGAGTGATACGGGGGGCCAGTAGGACTGGGTTTGTACTCATGTGTCTTTACTGATGTTCTTATCCTGCTCCGTAGCAATTAGCAGCTAATATAACACCTGTGACTTCAGTTGCAGTCAACATGTGCATCTATGCTGGTTTTGAACAGAAATGTGTATAAAAATTATTTCTGTAATGTTCTTTTCTTAATTGAATATCCTGTTCTGTTGATGAGTTTTTGGTAACAAAAAATATATCAACTTCTTCGAACTATATCTGTATACCTCTGTCATGTGGTCTGGATTTCAGGGAAAAAAGGGTAATTTATGAAATATCCGCAAGAAAATTATTATATAGAGAGAACAGTTTACAGCACTCTTTGTTATTAAGGAATGAGATCTTTGTAGATCAGTAATAAATTTTGAAAGAATTCACCTTTTTTTTTTGGTTTTGAACATGTGTCCGGTAACTTGGTTTGTTAATCCTTTGGCTGGAGTGCCGGCCTCCCATAAAATGCCCTTCCCATATTTGGACGTCTCTTAGATCTCTTTTTTAATCTGTAGCATCATAGTCTGCATAGCTAGTGCCTCTACAGAAGTCATCTGTACTTTTGACTATTCTGTTTTCTCTGGATCTTCTACAGGTCTACAGTAATCTGCTTGGCTAGGGAGGGAAAGAGAAAGAGTCATATACTGGATTTAGATACTGTTGCATTGCCACTGAACTTACACAGCTGCTGTGACTTCTCAAAAAAACTGTGATCATCTGAGACATGGCTTTCCGTTTCTGGAATGAATACTCCTTCCCAACCTGTCTCATATATATTGGTGTGCAGAAACTGTTGTTGTCCTGACCAAGTTTAGAGTGAATTTGTGTATTGATCTTTAGTTTTCTGGATGTTGTCGAGATTTTTTAGGACTGATTTCATATTACCACCTTTCTTTGATATTTAGTCAGTTTTGAAGTAGACACTTGTACAGTATTATTATCGCTCATTTTCCTTTAGAGATGTTGGGATATCAACATAAAAATTATCTCTTAGAGCTCAGTTTGTCATTTTATTCTCATCTTTCCTAATGGCACTTCAGTTTATACAGACTCTCTTATTTATCTCTCTAAGGAGGGTGTCTGGCCTAATAACTTCTCCAGTCTGCTTTGCCATGTATTCAAACCTAGTTTTTCTGTGGCTTCTTCTCTTTACTAGACCTGGACAGAAGCTTCAGGGTGGCTGAATGTGGGAGACTACTCACTAGGCCTAATCCTGACCCCAGCCTTGGCGTGTTCTGCTACAGGCTGGGGCTTCCCATAAGGAGCTGCTGGTCCCTGCAGCCCTCTAACCTATTACTGTGTATTTATATTTAAGCCTCTCAGAGATTACAGTCCTTTCTGTTTTCCTCACTTTGACAAAGCCTGAAGCTTTGAGAAGCATGCCTTTTTTCTTTCGGATAACCTTCTTCATCCTGTTTGTTCATGGCAGCTCCCTTCCCTGGATTTTCTCAGATTTTTTTGTTAGGTTGCATGCATTTCTTCTGAGCTGGCAAGAGGTGTCTTTAATCAGTCTCTGTGCCACCTGTGAAGATGTGACTCTTGTAGCTGCCCTTTTTTTCTTCCTTGTAACAAGCTTACTCATTTTTATTCAGTGACCCTTTTTGAAATAATGGTAGAGATTTTTGGCTTTTGCGCTCCTTTAAGAACATAGATTCCAATATAGATCAAAGCAGTTATTGACTGTGGATAGAAATTTACTTTGGGTCGTAGCCCAGTGTGTCGTGTACTCATGAAAGACAGGCAGAAATATCTAACAGCCCTAATATTTACCTGCCATACTTATAAGAACATTTTTCAGTGTCATGAAGGTGCTCTGTTACTTAGGTGTCTTTAGGTATCTTTATGGATTTGTTCAGAACATGGGTTATGTTTACAGCCTCTGTCTTTCTCAGCATCTTCTTCCCTGTCCATTTTTGAAGATGAGTCTGTGGGTTCTTTAATGTGAACGGGCCATTAACCTTCAAATGAATCTGATAATCGAGAGCAGTCATTCTGTAACTGGTGTGGGGAAAAACAAACAAACAAACAAAATCCAGCTGAATCATTGAGCTTTCCCAGTAACCTGAATTGGTCCTTATGAAAATAGAGCGTAGCTGAAGACTTTACAGTAGCTTATTCGGTAGGAGAACGTGGTTGGCCAAATAGGTTGAAAAGGTTAGAACCTTTTCTTGTTTGCTCATTTGTTCTTCCAGTTAATTTTCGGTCTTTACTTTAGAAGCTTAAGGGGTGTGTGTGTCATGTTTTCTAGCAGGTCGTGGACATTTTTTGATGCATTTTCATTGATTAGGGGAGTTTTGCAGTGTTTGGCGGGTGGAGTTTAACAGTTCTGTTTTTATTTTGCCCTGGATGCTGTATGTGTGACTGTTTAATTTTTTTATATTTCATTTATTTTGTTGGGGGTCCAATTTATTTAGGTGGGATTTTTGTGGGTGGTGAGGAAATGGGAACATTTACAGCTCTGTATGTAGATGCAGAACTATGGTGTCATTGGAATAAACTACCAAGTAGCAGCACGACATGAACGGCAGGAGTTCAGTATGGATGATGCTAGCCCTACAGAAGAGTCAGGAGGCAGGACAAAAGGTAGGAGGGTTTCCATTTACATGAAGGAGCAGTTGGACTGTATAGAGCTCTTATGTGTGAAATTTTAGATTCAATATAAGGCAAAAGATTTTCAATGAAAAGACAGTTATGCAGCAGAACAGATTGCCTAAAGAAGCCAGGTTGTGGAACTGCCTTTTCTGGAAGATTTGAAGATGCGTCTGGCTAATGTCCTAAGTGATCTAGTCTGAATTCAGGTACTGCTTTATACAGTTTGGACTATGTAACCACCTCCTGTGAGTGAATGAGTCTGTGATATAATTCATGCATCATGGCAGAAGGGTCAGGTGCTCTTTGACATCTTTGGCATTATGTATTACTGATGTATAAATCTGTACATACGTCTCCTTACAAGAACAAACTAGATATGTAAGTCAACCCAGGATGATCACCATATATGTGCTCTTACGAGATACTACTTTTTAAAGGAGTTATTTCTATGTTTTCATCTGATAGTATTCCTGAATCCCATCTAATCGTGTCACATGAGAAAATGGGAGAAAAATAAAATTGTGATTCTGCAAAGAATTCACAAGGTTTCTGTGCCATTATGTTTCAGGTATTGCAGATCAAGCTATTTGGAAAGTAGTCAGTTGCTTTCATTTTTGCCTATATTCTTGCCCCCCAATTCCTGTAAGCAGCTGCGCTTTGTTATGATGAGAAAATTCAACAAGTGGAAAGTGGTTCTTTGAGCTGTCTTGCAATATATTGTATGTTTTCAGCAGAAAGCCAGACATGCCTGAAGATAAAGTAAGGCATGGCATCTGTGCATGTTGGATAAATTGCTCAGAAATCACCGTGAATATGATATTGGTATCTCACATACTTATAAGATTAGTGTCAACACGGTTTATCTATCATGTAAGGGCAAGTAAAGCAAGTTAGACTTGCCTTAGGGATCGTTTAGTCTGTATACCCAACTATTCAGAAGAGAAGGCTGAGGAGGGTTTTTTTTTCCTTTGCTTTAGGGTTCCCGTTTATTTGTACTGTCTCTATTTTCTCCAGCATGCCTTGATAAGCACAGGTAAGCAGTGTCCTATTAATCTTTAGGATAAGTAACACCTACACCTAAATGGAATATTCTCCCCTTCTCCAGACCTCATAGACTTGTATGTAATGTGTGCATCAGTTACACAGTGAATGGGACATATCAGAAGTAGATGACATATTTAGTCCATGCCATCTTTTTTTTTTTCTGACACCATGTAATTTCCGAAGCATTAAATGCTAAATTTTCAGTGCTTTTCTGTAAATTTTATTATTTCTTTGCATAGTTGCTTGTTGTCTTGAGTGCAGATATTTTCATAAGCATATTCCATACCGCGAAAATTCAAGATTAATTTTAGTGCTGTAGAATATATATAATGTGAAATTCTGTAAGTACATAGCATTTATTAAAAATTTTGGTAAAGGCACAGTTGGGCAAGGTTGACAGATGAAGAAACATTCAGGAATTTACTGTTTTCTCTGCGCCAGATTAAAAAGAAAAAATGTTTGCCTCTCTTACCACTACCATAATTCTGCTTGGTGCTACTAATGACATAACAAAACCCAGGCTTCATTTGTCTGAGTAGCAATGTACAGTTGGCTAATGAGATCACAGTAGTATTGAGATCTTTTCATAGGCTTACTTGACTTTGGAATGATTATAAAACATAACTACTAATTTCTTTTCATGTTCTTATTAATTATGACAGCATTCAGTAGTGCTCATCTGGTTATGAGCTTTTGAATATTTGTCAAAGAAATTGTCTAACTAGCTCAATACTTAACTGCAGGAAGAAAAGTAGTATTTTTTTCTTGCAGTTCTGTAATTTACATAGTGTTCTTATAGGGCAAATTAGTGTCTTGAAGTAGTTTGAATATAACTACAACCACATAGACTATTAAGTAACTTTAAATATTTTTCTTTTATACTTTTAGAAAATCTTCATTATAGACTGTGTGTAAATGATGTATTTTCAAATAAAATCTGGGATGTCCTGTTGACATAGTGCAATATAAGACTTGCTCAGAAGTCCTGTTATGAGTTAAGACTTCTTTTGTTTTTAATTACATGGGCTATACAATGGAAAGGTGGAAGCTATGGATACCAGTGAATGTATATGCCTTTATAATTATAGCCAGTCTTTCTAGCAAGTAATTCTTGCTTTACGGAAACCAGTTGTGTCTTTAGCACAAGCTATCTGATTTAAACCAGGTATATCTGAAGATACTTTATATAGGTAGCCCTCAGCCATGTTCTTAAATACTCCTGAATGCTTCCAATGCTTCACTGGAAAATTTCATATAAATACGCACTTTAAGCAGTAATGCACAGTTTGAACCATTTCTGCTACAGAAGAAATGTGAGCAAGTTTGGCTTATGTGGAAAAGAGACAAGTCACAGTGGCTGTTGATCTATCAAATAGTAGAGCTACTTAAGAGATGTGGTGTTTTTTGTGAGGTTATTTATATTTTTAAAGAGACCAAAGGCCACCAACAAAGCAGGTTAATGAGTAAGTCCATGTAGTATCAACCCCAAATTTTGCCATAGGGGCGGTGTTCAAACAACAGGCAAGCTTATCTTATTGGCTTGTAATCAAAAGCCTAAAATGAGTTGAGAGGTGAATGCAACAAAAGATGTGTTAAAAGGTTAAAGGGAGAGGTTTATAGCACACAGGCATTGTATTCATTTATTGAAGCCCAGTTTCAAAGTAATCTAAAAATAAATTTGTCTCTTGAATTAAATTATTTTTATGTTCTAGTGTCTTCTGAAACAACTGTGGCCATTCAAATAAGAGCCAAATTCTGTTAGTTGTGTGTATAGGGAATAATGCTTTATTATGTAGGAGTCTAGTGTGGCATATCATATGACAAAATGCTGCCTGAACTGCATAACAGTGTCAGTATTGAAAATGCATCTGCCACCTGTGTAGCTTCTGCACTAGGTGATTAATCATAACTGTTGCACACTTTATATTAGGAGAATAAAATAGTAGAATTCCCCTAAATCTGTGTTATAATAAGCATCTTTAATAAGCATACATATCATATTAGTTCAGCTATTGTCCAGTTCATTTTTCCTTTCTCAGATATTGTAGGAGTTTGTGGTATTTCTTTGTGTGACTCAAATTTTAGGGACCTGAATGGAAAGTCAAGTGTCGTGCTGGTGACTTTGAATTCAGTTGTTTTCTACTGTTCAAATGGTAAGGATGTGCCTGCCTGACTAAACACCACATTAAGCTGCCAGAATTGCTTGAACTTTCATCCACTGCAACTGTATTTAAAAGTGAAAATCTGTCTGGGTGCTTTTAAGGCTTTGGTTGGCATTTTCTGTGGATTTGAATGTAAACTTTTAGGATTCAGGTGAAATGCAGATGGAATTGTTAGATATTGAAGAATAGAAAAAATACCTGTCAACACGGGATAGGTGAACAGTGTCGTCAAAGGTCTACCTGCTGTGGTGCAAGGGATGGAACATGTTGTTATTGTTAAAATGACACAACTGGAATAAGTCAGGTCTGGGTTTTAAGATGGAAAGAAAAATCAAATAAATGTTTAGAACTAAAATAGTACTATTTTTCAGAGGCTGCTGCCTTCATGATGTAAACCATGCTGGAATGTAGTGTAAATAAAACATAAGTCAAAAGATGCAAGTTGCTAAAGGTAATGTTCTGGTGTCCTCAACATAAAAGGACATGGAACTGTTGGAACAAGTCCAGAGGAGGGCCACGAGGGTGGGCAGGGGACAAGAACACCTCCCGGATGAAGATAGGATGAGAAAGTTGGAGCTGTTGAGCCTGGAGAAGAGAAGGCTGCGTGGAGACCTCATAGCAGCCTTCCAGTATCTGAAGAGAGTCTACAGGGATGCTGGGTTAGGACTCTTCATTAGGGACTGTACTGATAGGACAAGGGGTAACGGGTTCAAACTTAAAGAGGGAAAGTTTAGATTGGCTATGAGGAAGAAATTCTTTACTGTAAGGGTGGTGAGGCACTGGAATGGGTTGGCCAGGGAAGTTGTGAATACTCCATCGCTGGTGGTGTTCAAGGCTGGGTTGGACATAGCCTTGGGTGACATGGTTTAGTGGGAGGTGTCCCTGCTCGTGGCAGGGGAGTTGGAATTAGATGATCTTAAGATCCTTTCCAACCCTAACTATTCTATGATTCTATGATTTGTACTGGTAAAAAGAAAATTGCTAGATAAGGCCTGCCTCTGACACATCTGTCACATCTACTATGTGTGATCCTGCCCACTTTAAATACTCCTTACTGACTTCTGAAAAATGATAGAAATCCTGATAGCTAAAAAAAGACCAAAGGTAAAATTATAATAATCACGATTGAGGGTGATAGTTTTCATATTAAGACTAATTTCATCTAAGAATGCTATATCAAGCCAAAATAGGTCTTGTTTTGATGTAGGATTTCTTAAGTTATCTTGGTTTCCTTTCTGATTAAAGCACAAGGTGTTTAGTGTGATCCAAGCTTAAGAAACCTATTTGTTTTGACATAAAGGAATATCAAAAAAAGAAAAATACAGAATACTGGTGTTTGAGCCTTACATATTAACATCTGTAAACAAACAACATGTATTGTTGAAGAAATAGTCGTAAGGTATATTTCTGTCTAGACTACAGGTGCACAAGAAATTTCAAAGACTTAGACAAAAGCTACACTTGCAATCTTTTAATAGGAAATAGGACAGCAAGAGGAATGCTGCTCTCAGTTAATTGGACATTTCCATTGTGGATCCAGGGTGGCCATATGACCATCAAGCAAAGTTCCATTGACATATATTATACTTTTCAACAACTTTTAAGAATTGCCACCCACCTTCACCTCCTCATATTTACCTTAGATTCTTACCCATTTTTAGCATTTTCTTCTTTTTTCTCTTTGTATTAAGAGCTCGTAAGATTTCCTTCTCATTTCTCAGTGCTGTCCCACTGTGTAGGGCTTTCACGTAGTGTTTATTCCTCCAGCCTGTCGCTCTTTACTCTTCTTCACTTGCTCTACTACAGAGGCTGCCAGGTAGCTTTCAGTTTTCTAGGAACTTCGACCTTCCCAGCAGGTTTTGTTACGCTCTACAAACAAAGGAAGAAGTTAGAGCTGCAACTCTTTTAAATGTCCAAGCATCTTGTAACAAAGTGTGTATTAATAATGCCAGTTGGAACACAGATTTTTTTGTATTTTTTTTTAAGCTGAGAGAAAGCAGGCTTTTCTTTAAAATTGTACATTCATTTTATTCTTCAGTCTCCTTCTGCATGACCTTGTCAGCAAGGGACAATTGCCAAGAGGCACCATTGAGAAGCTGGTAGCATCAGCTTTAGAAGTATCAGAGTTTCAGGCATTGAGGCTGTGTCTATATTAGTAAATTAAAAAATGCTTGGAAATATTTCCAGGACTGCCGCAGTTTTGGTCTTTGCAAACTAACACTGTTCCAGAAAATTCCCAGATGTTTATTTGACAGTTTGTGTGCAGCCTCTCTGTTTTGGAATGCATGTGAGTATTCTTGCAGGGATGTAGGATTATCTGTGTCACTTGATTGCAGCAAAGAGAAATGTGCTCAGGCATATATATACATATACATATGTATATATTAGATCAGGTAATCTATATATACTTTCCACTTTGTCTGCAAGGTCTTTGTTTCTTTTGCCTTGTCCTACCTTCTTCCTTCATTGCAGTCTTGCAGTCTAAGCCTCAGAGTGTTTTTCTTCTCTTTACTTGTCCTTTTATCCTTCCTAAAATGCATATAGATTTAAATTTCATTGGCATGCTGTCTCCCAGCTTCTGTTCCTTCCTTCAGATGACCCTGTAGTCTTACTGGTAGTGATACTGTGTGCAGTTCTCTGTCTGGAACAAACTACTTTAGGGAAGCCTCCCTCTTGTTTTCCTTTAGGCACTTTAATAATAAAAATAGAATTTAAAAAAGAGGACTAGACTTTTGAGTGATGCTTTATCTGTTCCTGTACTGCAAGACAGAAACTTGGTGAGCAATTATATGTCTTTGTGGACTACATTAAAGCTGACTACTTTTTGAAATAATCTTTGAACTTGTTTGGTATTTCAACCAAAATATTTATGTCAAAATAGAAAAAATAAAAAAGTATAAATCCTTCCTGTTTCTTTCAGAATACTTACGAGTCAGCTTATATACATCTGGAATTATTTAGAGGCTGTGATAAAGCCAAATTCTGTGTTGTTTTCATTAGATTATGTCTAAATAGCTGTAAACATTTCTCTTTGTCTTGCCAGGATGATGGTACTGGAATTGATTTCAGACATCACTTCAGTTCAAGGTTGAAGTGAAAAAGGTTTTTTTGAGGCTTAGAAAAAGCAGGTGAGTACCCATCAAGAATCACAGGTCTTACTTTGTGACTTCCATTGATTCTGGAATTGCTGATCCTGCTTACCAGCCCATACTTAAATAATTGATCTCTGCATCCTCTGATTCACTGAGAAGTAGTACTGCTTGCAATATGACTAGATAGCAGAGAGTATTTAAATCATGTAGGCTTTCCCTACATGCTTGTTCAGTGCCTGCCATAAGTGAAAACGTGTATTTTCACCAAGGTCTGTGGAACTCTGGAGTTCAGTTTCATTGTATAGTTTCATTACATCAGCTGCATCAGGAATATGATAATTAAGCTAATTTGGTCAGAAAATTCTTCTACACTTTACTTGTATACATTTGTATTGTAATAAATTAAAATTTTAAAAGGCAAGATTAATGTGTCCTTGAGTTTGGATATTCCTACTTTCCTGAAACTGGGGTAATACCTATTCTGTTGAATATTCAATGATGTCAAGGACCATGAGTTCAGGTCTTGTTTGAATTGTTGTGTGTTAACAGTCTGAGCCTGTCTGTGAAGGAGTGCTGTTAGTGGGTGTACTGCCACCATGGGATTTGGCATGCCTGCAATGAACACCTTCCTTTGCTCCAGACCTTCACAGCTTCATGAGTGAATCGTGTACAACTGATACTGGTTTCTTTTTTTACTTCAGAGTGATCTGGGAAAGGACCTAATGAGGAAGTTAGTATAAGACAAGAGCTTAACAAGCCACTCACATCTATTTCAGATTTTTTGTACTTGATATTGCAACAAATGATCTGTATGTTGAGTGTTGCAATTGCTCACATTTTGCTTTTCCTACAGGAGTAGAAAATTCCTTGAGCATATTTCCAGAATTTTTCAAATTCAAAATTCTAGGCAACATTTTAATGTATAAATTGCAAAATTTGCTCAACTGGTGCCTGATACTAAATCTTACAGATGCAGATGTAAACGTGTACAATCTGACTCACCATAATGGTAACCAGCCCTAATTGCTTCTAGGTACACACAAAGTTTCCCTGTTTGTCATGTGCAGTCACTGCTAAGGTATTATGAAGTACTAAGATATATCTGTATGCTCCATAATACTGATATATCCATTGTCATGAATTGATGACTCAGAAGGGCAAGAGAAGAAGTAGTTCCAAAGGAGTGAATGATGGTAAGAGTAATTAGTGCTGAAACTATGTTTATAACAAGTTTTCTAAAGTTTCACCCTCTGGGAGGAAACACAGGCTCTTTACCTAATTCAAAGCAGTGCACAAGACGACTGTCCTTGTATGTGTTTCACTGTGACTGTCTTTACTCATGGAGTATTAAAAAGGAAAATTCCTTTCTTCAGATTTAACTTCACCTTCTGCCAAGGATTTGACTCACTGGCCTGAAGGGTAGTATGTGAACATGGTGAAACCATAAAAAGAAGAAAAGATACAATATCAGCTTTAGCAATGTTATAAATAAAGGACTATACAGCTCTGTACAGGGAAACTATAGATGCTACTGCCATAACCTATAAATTTGTGTAAGGCTGTATGATAATATGTAATAATATATTTTCAAAGCAGTGTTTTTCCTTAAACAATCCAATGGAGAGAACAGTAAAAAAAGATTCTTTGTTTTCTAGGTAGCAATGGAAATATGACTGGATTTCTAGCATATATTTATACACATATCTGAACAGTGTTAACTTGTCTGTAGTAATAGTAGTTTCTTTACAGACAGTGTCAGTGTCTTGGAGAACTGTTCGGTTTGACAAAAACTGGTAATTGTATAGTAATTGAAATCTGGTGAGCCAGCAAGAGATGTTTATTTTAAAAAGAATTTTTTGTTTTGTGGAAATGTATTATATTCTGTACTAAATAATGTCAGAAATGCAGCAGTACTGACTTACACATATATAATAGTTGGCTGTATCATTTTATTGAATTCCAGAGTGTCTGGAACTTAAGGCATATGGAGGAAAGTAACTGATGTTCTGTTTCCTCCATTATTTTCTTCCATAACTTTAAGTTAAATACAATCTATAAAAATGCTTATGTAAAGAAAGCCAAAAATCTCTTTGGCCTTTTTAGCACTGGTCTCTATTTCTTGCAGTATGTGAAAGTGGAGAGGGATTGGTTTTGTAGTCCATGAGGAAACAGTAGTAAATTCTGAATACTTATTCTTCAGTATGCCATTTACAGATGATACTTTTTTATGGCAGGACACAGTGTCTTTGCACTGATTGAGAACTAGGATTCAGTCATAAATGTGGTGATAGCAATACATAAAAATTAAAATTTCATTCATGAGTGCATTTGTAATTTACAGAGGGGAAAAAGTCTATTTGCTTTCTGTGCTGTCTTTCAATAGATCACTTAACTGTTTAGGACTAAGTCTTAGAAAACTTAGTTAGGGTTGGAAAGCTGAAACCAAGACAAAAATCCATGTTGGAAAAATGCAAAAGCAGAGAAAAAATGTTCCAGTTTTGAATTAATGTTTTAAATGAATGCTTTTGGGACTATCAGTGGTACAGTCATGTCTGGATTTTCTGAGTTAATTAGGCTTTGGGAAAAAAGCTAAGGAAGTTTTCAAAATCTGAGTATATTCTGTATTAGTGAACTGAATTGTGGTATTAATTACTGCTAAGTCGATGAGCTTTTCTGTCCTGTCTTGGCGATTTGGGGAAGAAGAAAGCGTTGTGTTCATTCCTGTTTCTTGCTGGAACTACAGGGCTCTAAACTCATGTACATGTGTTGTATATGTATGCATTTTGTATACCTAGCAAATATTCAGTCTCTACATATGTTTATTTTGCACATTAGATTAGTGCAAAGTACAGCTAGTAGTCATCTTACAGCTGAACTGGAGCTGTCTGAAGAGTTTTATAACGACACAATGCTGGTGATCATGCTGATTACCGACCTGCAACATTTGATGTACAAGTCATTCCGTCAGCTGGGTAAATGACTGGCAGTAACTGTCCACAAAGAAGCCTAATACTTCCACATGTCTGATCAGAAGGCTGATAAATTTTGATACTGCTGTAGGTGCAGGGTTGGAGGATGTACAACATAATCCTGGAAGGCAGAGACAGTATTGGCTTTCCAAGAGGTAACTGGATGGGGACTGATGGGCTTTGTCTTCAGTCTGGTTACCACCAGGAGGATTGTGAAACATAAACACTACTTTATATTTGCATGGAATTGTATTAGGGACAGATATACTGTTTATTGTAGAATTTGGAGTTACTTTCCAGGGTGATT
Source organism: Forpus xanthops (assembly GCA_032466535.1). Lineage (NCBI taxonomy): Eukaryota > Metazoa > Chordata > Aves > Psittaciformes > Psittacidae > Forpus > Forpus xanthops. The sequence continues at coordinate 21,992 of JASSUY010029875.1, forward strand.
GTGAATAGCTATAAATTACTGATTTAGGGGAACCTGAAAACAACTTTTGGCAAAAAGAATTTACATTGCTAAAACAAAATTTTTGTGGCCTGGAGCTATGAGACAGTAAAATTTTTGACTGTGACTGCACAAAGTATCAAATTATGGATTTAAACTGGCCAGCTCTTCAGTTCAGCTGAACATTAAGTATGGTCTTAATGGTCTGATTTGCTGGTAAGAGCACTAATACAATAATATGCTTTTTTACAGCCCATATCAAATGCGAACTTGTGTCACCTATTACAAAGTTTGTGCTTTGGGAGATGTGTTCACGGCATTTAGGAGCGATGCTCCACATTTGTTTGAATTAGTCCTTAATGGTACTGTGATAATGATTCAGAAATGAGTTACTGCTCAAATACACTGGTTGATTTGTGGTTTCTAGCACAGAAATTTTGAAGGAAAAGTCTATTGTTTTTTCAGGTAACTGTATGAAATTAGGTGAGATGGGTGCATCTTAACGATTTTATGATTTGTTTTTCTAAGTAGCATGAACGAGGGAGGTGAGAACTCTTGAATTTTAACTGAACTGAATACATGTTTCTAAATGTGGCCTGCTTGAGAACAGAGGACCATTGCTGTAGTTGTCATGTAAAATAAAGTTGGAGTCTGAAGCTCCTTTTTAGCTGTCAGCTTTATTAAGGAGCTACTGGTGTGTTGAACTAGGCACATGCATTATATAAGCAGTGTATGGTAGTGTCTACGGGGATTTTTCTCTCTCTTCGCTGCTGCTTTATTAGGTCTCGCTCACTCATTCACTGTTGCCCTGTCTCACTCCAGCTTTCTGGCTGCAGCTCACAGCACAGTAGGTCTAATGTAGATTGACGCCTTTGCCAGAGGACTGATTGAAACTTGTGTCTTATAGTTGGTAATGCTCACTCAACCATTTTATTGAAGATAAAGTAAATAAAATAGATTGCCATATGAGAATTCTCTGAAATCCAATGGAATAATTTGACAGGTTTAAGCCCATGAAAAAGCTAACGCATTGAAACAGATGGGAATACTTTTTATGCACAATATACCAGGGAAAGATGTCTGCTGGCTTGAAGTTAAGGTGTTAATGGCTTTTACCAAAAGTATAATTGTTGAGTGTATTATCATCATTTCCAGTGGAATTTCCTTTGGTATTTAAACTGTTACTTCTGTCAGACAGAGGGAGGTTTGTTTCTTTTTAATTTAAGTATAATGGATATAGTGATTTTATTTTCTTATTGATACTGAGTCTTTAAGAGACTGATGATGGATAGTCTCTTAAAACTTAAGAAAATAATAGAGATTAACTGAGGGTGAGTTTATTATTTCAGAAAATAATTCTGTGGAATAATGCAAAATAAATTGTTAATTTTCTAGGTCTTCAATAATCACTAAGTGACATAATTTTGAATATTACAAGTAAAGTTGTTACAGTAAACCCTGACATTTCTAAAGTTATGTGTGGTGCAGTATACAAAAGTATGAACTGTTAAAGCTGTTGTGACAAACTGCTTCGATAACAGTGAACACGCCACAAATACCCCACACAATGCTTTAAAAGAATTGGAGATAAGCAGTGCAGTTAGTCTGTGTTATTTTTAGAAATAAGATAATACATAATAAGTGAGTTAAGATGCAACAGATAACATGCCTCATTTTTTTTTTATGTAGATAACAATGAGTATTAGTCTTACTAGGGGGTTCCTTCTTACTAGTTGGCCACTTCAAGGAAAAGAGACACCTCTGTTTTAGTTGAGTGCAATCAATTATGTGAAACTCATTTAGAATTAATAATGGAAATCTAATGTAAGTTAAATACATATATATATATAAAGCTTGCAGCTATAGCCCTAGTTTTCCACCTTCAAAACAGAGCCAATTAAATAACAAATATATTTGTTTTGCTCCTTTTTTATAATTAAATAAAATCTACTCTTTTGTGTTAGATACCAATTTTAGTTTTTAAAGTTAAAAAATTTTTTAGATTGTGCTGTTGGTACTTAATGCTGGGATGCTTGTGAGAGTTCACGAATATTGGGCTCGAAATACATTATGAATGAGCCATTTGAGAATGACTTGCAGTAGTGAGTTGACAGACTGGAAAAACATAGTAAGGATGGATCTCTAGATTAGCTGTTAGCTTGAATACACAGCTAGTTGTAATGATGTGTGCAGTGGCAGGGACGGTGCCGGTCAAAATCATATTTCCAATATCATTGTGAATAAATCCAAGAAATGTAAATGATATTTCTCAGATTTTCCCATCCTGGTCATAGTTTTAAGAGGGACGATTATTGTGCTTACAATGCACTGGTGCATTGGCACCAGCTGTGCTCTGGAGAGATCTTTCGTCTGTTTTGTTGTCGCCATGCTGATGACTACGTGTGTCTGACCAAACTCTATGCTCTTACAGCAGTTCCAGACTTGAAATTCAACCCAAAGCAAAATTTAGTGACTGTGATGGAGCAAGATAACTAGAGCTTCCCATCCTCCTGAGAGAAGTCTCATTCATTCCTTGGTGCTCTTTCTGTCCAGGCAGTCAGGTAGAGGGTCATCAACAGCTTTGTCTTTCTGTGGGAGGGACTAGAGGAAGACAACTCTCACAAATCTCTGTTTTAACCCTTTTGTTTTCTTTTCATCTGTCAATGAAATTATGTCCTTAAACAGTGTTAGCTTTTGGAGGAGGCAGCAAAGAATATTAGTTTAATTAGATTTTAATTATATACTTAGAATTGCCTTGAGGTTTTCTCCGCTGTAGGACATCCAAGGCGAAGAATCACTGCTCATTTCTGTGAAGTCTTTTCTCTCGCTCATGGCTCTTTTTATTTAAATTGGAAAGCCATTAAGCATTTGTCATGGGTTCATCAGCAGCAGTCATTTTTCTCTTTTTTGTAGTAGCTGATGCAGCACTGTGGTTTTGGTTTTCAGCTTGGGAGCAATGCTGATAACACCAGTGTTTATAGTTATGGCTTAGAATGTTTAGGCTGGCCAAGGACTTTCTGAGTTTCATGCTCTGCTAGGGAGGAGGGGAAGCCTGGAGGAAGCCGTGAGGAAGGAGAGCCAGGACACCTGACCCAAACTGACCAAAGAGGTATTCCATATCACAGCACATCATGCCCAGGATGTAGAGATGGAGAGCAGAGACCTGGAAGGGGGAGGGGGTACACTGCGTAGTCGAGCTTGGTATCAGGTGATGGAGAGCACTGCTTGGTCAGGCTGGGTGGAAATTAGTTGATTAGTTCTTGTATTCTTTCCTTGTATTTGCCTTGTCATTATTATTATTGGTGGTAGCAGTAGTGATTTATGTTATACCTTAGTTACTAAACTGTTCTTACCTCTACCTGTGGAAGTTGCATTCTTTAGATTCTCCTCCCCATCCCCCCCCAGGACTGGGGAAGAAAGAGGGGGGAGTGAGTGAGAGAGTGACTGTGTGAATTTGAGGGCCTTAAACCATGACAGCATTGGCACAGTTTTTGGAACAAAATCCTGAGACCTTTGAGTGCTCCAACATAGATCGATTTAGAAAGAATAAGAGCTAATTTGACCAAGAGAAGCAGAAATTTCAACAGTAGTTTACTTTGGATTTCTGTAAAACTTAAGGAAACAAAATGTGGTTTCTTATACTTCTCAGAACAATCTCTTTATGCTGGTCTTTCAGCATGGTCTCTTATTTGTCCATATCCGAAATAATCTGGAAAGGCTGTTTTTCATATTATTGTTCCATGTTTTCCAGTAACACATTAAAAGAAATTATTTGTATTTCTGTGATGCTTTTTTGAAGTTCCCTTATCCAGAAGTCAGTCCATGATAAATGTGATGAACTAGCTATTGAAAATCCTTTTTTAAAAGATAAAAATATTGGCAGTAAAGAAACCCAATCAGTGCAAGTAGCTGCATGTGGAAGAAATAACAGCATATCTGATTCCTGAAAGTAAATGAGATCTTAAAAATGGAGTAGATGTTAATTTGATTGATTTTGGAGTTACCACACCGCACGCACACACACACACACGTCCCATAAAAAAAAACTGATTTAAATGAGTTTTGTATGTGTAAGTGGTGCTGCTTAGCTGTCTTGGAAAGTGATTTCTTCTCTCCTCTGGAAAACACATTAAGGAATCTAGCAAAGCAAAATGTAATGATTTTTCTTTTTTTTTTTTTTTTTTTTTAATGTGGACAATGTCTTTTAGTAACTGGACAAAGATCATGGCTGAACCCGTGACACTTAGGAACTGCACTGCAGCATTTTTAATGTGGTGTGTAAAGCAGCTATTTACTGGTGATTGTTGGCATACAGGAGATAAGTATTTACTGATTTGATGGGGGAAAACTGTGCTTCACTGCATCAGGTTTTTTAATAGAAGTCAAATGTTCACAGTTTCATTTTTGGAGGAACTTTTTACGATTTTTTTTACTTTCTCTGAGCTTAAGTCTTCTAGTGAAGCAAAATAGGTCGTGTTTTGGTTTGTATGGTGGTCCTGGTCCTACATCCAAACATGCACATATAGATTCTAGTATTTATATGAAGATTCCGTAAATTATAACAGAACCAGTGTAGGTTTTGCAAAAGAAAATACCAGGCATGTAATTTTAGACTGCAAAGTTACAACTGCTTGCTATAGTTTAAACAATATAAAGTGGCTTCTCAAGAATAAGGTGTAGGACATGATACATCAGCATGTACAAATTAGAAATTTGTGAATTTCTTTTATTTCAACTTTGGTTGAAATGGAACCAAAGTTGAGTATAGTTTCCTAGTTAACTACAGTAATGGGAAATAGACTGTAATTTTAATTCAGTGTTATATTTGAAGGAGATACTGTATTAAACTTTGTTCTGTTGAAATATATATAGCTGTTCCCGTGCTTCTGTAATTGAATATGGAGGCTATTATCATTCTTCATTTTTTTGGTGAAGTTAGCTACTAAACATTTCAAATTAGATTAGATAGATAGTTTGATACAAAAGACATGCGACCTCATGTCCTAAAAGTTTTGCAACTACTTTGAAACTAGTATTTATTATCAGAACAGTGCATGCTACAGTCACGTTGGTGAATATTTAGCTTTCATCCTTTCAAGATGGAAATCTTCTTACATGGCCACTTGCCATTAGTTTTTACTTAGCTTTCTGTTTGCTGTAAGATGTAGTTCATGATGTAATACAAATCCAGTTATCTCTATCACTTTTTAAAGACTTAAACTAATAACATATCCAGAATTCCTGCTCAACTAGTCAAAGGCTTTTACTTTATTTTTAGGTAGGTGTACTTTTCCTGAAATTTGGTCATTAGTACTTGTTCAAAAAAGTAAATTCAGAATTTTGTAATCTTGGCGTCACCATCCTATCAAAACTAAATTGGAATTTTCAGAGCAGTTTATTTCCACTTTTTAAGTGGACCAAAGGAATCACAGAATAACACATTTAATTCATTTTTACAAATAAGGCTGATATATTGAACTATATTACTGAAATGAATGGAAGAATATTTAGAAAAGGTAAATATTTAAATATTTAGCTATTACCTTAAATGAAAGGTAGATATTTAAAGGTATCTCTTATGACAGAGTCATTTTGCACCAGCCTTTTTCAGCAGTAGTGTCATAAGGAATATGGAAGGTAAGAATGCCTATTTGTGAGTCTTCACTGCAGAAGCATTAGGTTGGTCGTTATCAGTAATCCTTTTAATAACTGAAGTGCATAACTATTTAATAATTAGGTGCTGCAGTTATAGGTATCTTTGCTCTTGCCAAAAGTCATTATTGGCCCTGCATGAGAACTTACGGTTGCTTTCTTTCTTCTTTCTCTTCTTTAATGCATCACTTTCAAAAAGGAAAATGGAAATGAATGTGGAAAGGATCCCCAGCTGATGCAGTGAAAAACCCGTAACAGTTTAAACCATGGTACTTGGCTTTGCAGGAAAGTTCCTTAGGAGTGCTCGCATGGTCGTTTTTCCAGCCCCTAAAAGACAGCAGACAGCTCTGGCAGTGGGAAGGTAACAAACAGCAGGGGAAGGAGGGAGAGGGTGGGAGCATCCTTAACTGCTGCAGCTGTTTGCTAAGTGAGCATATGCTGAAGCCCTGGAGCTTCCACAGAACATTCTTTTCACAGGTCAGTGCTTAAATCACACGCATAATACTTTCCTAAAGTAAGTTTGGTCTGAGCACCTGTTTATCTACTTTTCTAAGGGAAGTTATTCTATTGTGAAAGTCCTGCAGTTATTTACTTTGTGTTATAAAAGATAATGGAATACCAACGAGGTACCATTTTTCCCTAAAATTTTTCATTATGACCTTTTAGAAAACAATTAGTATTTGCGCTTTCTTTGTCTCACTAAGATTTGCTGAATGCTGTACTTTTGGACTCTATAAGAAATGGAGGTCTGAGGAACTGTTAATGCTACTGCAGTCTTATCATTTATATTCTTTTAATTTTGCAATCCAGAAATATTTTTAGTTTGAGGTGTTTGAAATTTATTTATTAGGCCTGAAGAGCTATATATTGGATTCATTGAGTGCATTTGATCGGTCAGTGTTTTGAAGTTACTACATTATGAAATTGAATACCCTGTCCTCCTATACTTAAATGATACCGGAAGATAGAACACGTGATTTAATTACCTCTGTTTCATTTTGTGAACTTGACCTCTGTTCCCAGCCTCAAGACAAAGAAAGACAAAGTACTATGAGCAGTTGGCAGTTAATATTAAGACGGTATCTCCTGCATCTCTCTCATGACCTGTAGTAATAGACAGTCCTCAGCATGGATGTGGGACTCCCCAGAAAAATTCTGTCCTTTGTCTGGCAAATTCATGTGCTACTTTACTTCTTTAAATGTCTTCTGAAAATCCTTTCTCTTTCTTTCAAATTCTGCCCAAGAAATCTTTCATTTCTGGGTTAGTTTAGGTCTGGCTGTGTTTAACACAGGGATACTGGCTTCAGTAGCCTAAGGATGGGTTTTGAGAATGTCTGCTCTTCTACAAGAGAGAACTGTAATATACATGCAGGCTGTTACTCATTGTGTTCTTTAGTTATTTCAGATTGACTGTGTATTTGTGGAAGCTCACTGAGTCTGTCCCAGTATTGAGGAATATGGTGGGTGTTTTCTTCACAAACTAATACAATTTGTTTGTTTTCAAGGAAGAGGCCAGGTTTAATGGAGCTTTGAGCAAACTGGTCTAGCAGAAGGTGTCCCAGCCCATGGGAGGGGAGTTGGAACTAAGTGATCCTTAAGGTTCCTTGCAGCCCAAACCATTCTATGATTCTGCTAAGACATTCTTTAATATTTGGGACCTGAGTTTTTTCAGGGCAGTGAAGGCTGATGATAGTTTGCATGAAAATGAAGGGATTTAGTCTTTCTGATAAAGCACAACTTGATTCATGAGAACCCATAAGCTTGTGCCTAAGTTGTATGGGGATAGTGTCGTTTCTAGGAAGGCCATGTTTGAAAAAGGTATTGGAAAGCAATTTTTAGTCATTGAGACAATTGCTTTTCACAGTGTTTGCAGTGTAGTGAAAGCCATTTTTGCTGTGTCTTTTGATTGCCTTTTGCAGCTGCTAAATTTACAGGCAAAAGACAAAACTGCAAATGAAATCACAGTTGTGACTATTTTATTAAATATTTTGGATTTGTTTGTAGTGTCAAAAACTTATTATTGCTATATGCTAATAGATAAAATATCCAAACTAATGTGTAAAATGACAAACACTCATAATATCCTCAAACTGTTGAAATGGCCTGTACTCATCTTCTCATAAAAAATCTGATTCCTATAACTATACAAGAGATTATCAAAGAGGTTTTTTCAAATTGCTTGGTGCTTTAGCATGTTTTAGATTTGCTCTATGTATCGTTCATTCCTCTTAATCCATGAACATGGCTAGTTATTTGAACTATCCTGACGAGTGGCTACTTCTCTGTAAGCTTTATAGTTAAGATCATAAGAAGACTGCAGGATGAAAGAACAATTTATCTGTATATTCAAACTGTGTAATAATATAGGAATGAAAAGCATGTTGTTTAATTATTTGGTTTTGTCACGTAGTGTTATAGTAACTATTAGATGTGACTTACTTATTGCTAATGTAAGAAGCGAATTAAAAAAAAAAAAAACCACCCAAAAAAAGGTTTGATCTCATTTGACCTTTCTGACGTTCAGTCAGTTAAAAGGCTTGTAAGACGTTTAATTACCAAATGGTATGATCATTATTCATCTCCTCATTTGATATATAACGTCAAGTGAATTGCCTCCCTGGAGTGCCCTGTGTTTCACAGATCAATAGATTTAGTAAGAGCTTGAAGGAGAGCTTTATGCATTCACGGAAAAGAATGAAAAGTATATCCTTCTTGTAAAATAGCTTATGTAGTGACTCAGTGAGCTTTACAAAGTTATTGTTTTATTTATGTCTTAGAAATACAAAATCCTGTAACATGAAGGCATTTATTAAAATTTTCTAAACCTGTCTATTGAAATTAAAAGATACTGCTTCTATCTTACTCTACATAATAAAGTAGCCTTAAAAATCTTTTCTGAACAGCTTCATTTAAATATATTAAAGCAATTATTACCAAGAGATTTTTTGATTTGTCAAATCACAACAAACACAGGATATAAAAACCATCTAAATTCACTACACATGGTTGCTTAGAGTATTCACATTTTGGTTTTCTGCTTTTCTAAATAGGTCTGGTTAGTTTTAACTGATATAGGTCGTTGGTTTTTGTTTTGTTTTCCCCTAATTTGTTGTGTCAAGGATATTTATGTAGATTGAGAGAAAAATATGAGTTTGTCCTTAGTTGGCAAATTTAATAGTTACACATTTATAAAAAGATTCTTATTTTTTATTTAATTGTATAAAGGATGATTAAATATAGGATACTTAATGTTTTCTTTGTTTTTTTTTCTGAATGTATTATATTATTTTCATGCAATACAGATGAGCCATCATACACCAGCTATTTGAGCAGGCCTGTCTGATCTCTTAGCCTTGGTAAAAGAGTTTTCCAAATGGCTTGAATGAAACTTCTAGGGTTGTTCAGGCAGTAGTGTTGCTCTTTTTTCCTGTGAGTTTTACCCTGCTAGATTTCCACTCTTGACTTGCCAGTTTTCTGCTTAAAAGTAAGAGAACAAACCCCATATTTCTGAACTCTTTAATTAATGAGATTAAGCTTTTTAGCTTAAATTTGCTCCTTGCTGTTTTGCTGTGCATCAGTCAGGCATACTGTAGGATACTGCTTCAGTCAGGCATACTGAGGGTACTGTAGTTCAGCTAAGCAAATCTTGCTGGCTGTGGGACAGAAGCAACATTTACTTGAAAATTTGACTTTCTTATTCATCTGTCACTTACAACCCATCATCTACTCAAAGATTAATTTGAATTGTGAACAATATCTAAGCTTCCTTAATCTCTTGCTCTTGTCCTTTTTCTTGAGCTTCTGTACTGTGACAGAAAGACCGTAATTCTGAAGCTCCTTATTCCTCAGGCCTACCTAAAGTAACTCCCATCGGGAGCCGATTGATGTTTTAGCAAGGAAATTCTTACCTGGTTTTGTGAACTACCTGGAAAAATTGTCAGGAGGCCTTCACACTCTTAGATGTTCACTGTGTGGAGTTCTTGTAAATGTAAAATCTAATTTGTCTGGGCTCTTTACAGCAGAATTGTTCAAGGTCAGATGAAGCTGTGTGAAGTGCAGAAAGTCTTTCTGAGATTTCATTCCTTTCTTTGTACTCTCAGCATTTTTCTCCAAATCAGCAAATCAAATAATGCCAATACCATTTATAATCAAGATAGCTGGGAAATATACCACATTCCTCTATGTACTTATTTTGCGGATGACCCCTTCTGCTGCTCTTGTTCTACTACTGCATTGAATTGTTTTGGTGGTTTTTTTGAGGAAAAGTACTAATTTATTAGTTTCTCCTCCACTAACAATGCAAATACTGCTCAATAAGGGGTTAGAAGTTAAAAAGAAGTGCGGACAATGTGCAGAGTTTTTTCTGCTGAAGCTGAACATCCAAAGGACTTTTGTCAAGGGAACACTTATGCATGATTAATTAATGGTGGAGTTCTGTAGAAGCCTCAACTGTTTTGAAGATACATTCATATAAGGCTTGACTTGATAAAGTTTGAGCCATCAAGACTGTCTAGAAATTTGTGCATTTAGTTTTAAGAGTGGGAATAGTTCTTTGGCTGAACTGTAAGTATATGCTTAGCATCTTTTAGGACTGTATATATCAGTAGTAATAAATTCCAACATGTTCCTAAAATTAGAGTAGTATTCATTTGTTGACATTTGCATGTATTTGTGTATATGTTTATGGCATGCAGTAAACAGCTTAATGCAATATGTATTTGAAGTGCAAAATCTGTTTGAATGAAAAATAATAGAACTGTTTAATTAGCATCATCTCATTGTTTGGTAGGTGCTATAGATGTTAGGGTAAGTGGTTAATTAGTGGCAAAGCACATAAACTCTCTCAAATACTGCTCCTGGGCCTCACAAATTAAGAAGGATGTGCAGGTCCTTGAATGCATCCAGAGGAGGGCAACAAAGCTGGTGAAATGTCTGGAAGGAGTGAAATGGCTGGAAATGGCTATGAGTGACTGAGGACATTGGGCTTACCTACTTCGGAGAAAAGGAGCATTAGAGATGACCTCATTGTTCACTACAGCTTCCTGAGGAGGGGAAGGGGCAATCTCTCTAGCATCCAGTGTTAGGAAGAATGGGAATGGTTCAATGTTGTGCCAGGGAATGTTTAGACTGGATATTAGGGAGCACTTATTTACCAAGAGGGTGGTCAAACATTGGAATGAGATTCCTAGAGAGGTGGTCAGTGCCCCAAGCCTGTTAGTGTTGGAAGAGGCATTTGGACAATGCCCTTAATACCATGCTTTCACTTTTGGTCAAGCATTTGACTAGGTGATCATTATATGTCCCTTCAAACTGGAAATCGTCTAGTCTATTCAAGAAAACTGGCAGCAGTCACAAGTAATGTTTTTGTAGTATTTGTGTAAAGAGATTTGTATGAATAGGGGAAGTGAACTCTTTCTTTTTAGACAATATTCTTGAAAGGTTCTGTGTTGAGACACAGAAGCTTACAAGGTTCCTGAACCACTTCTATGTTTGTTCTGCCATCCCTTAGTGACAGGGAAGCAAAGGCAGAGACACTTACGGGTCTGTCCTGTCCCCTTGTAGATACTAGAGCTCAAAAGGTCTCCTAGACTTCTCCTAGGGGTAAAAGTGGTGTGATTTGTAATACTGCAGGCCTCTTATGAACTAAAAGAATCAATAAGGATTACTTCATAATGGTCAACTTTTGGAGGACATAGCATCCAGAAATCTTTGCAAAATATGATAGCAAGTATATTACATATGATGTAATTTTGTATTGCGAATTAGAGTTCAGGGAGCTACATGTACTTACAAAGTGCAGTATCATGATTAGTCTGGAGTATTTCACATGGAATTCTGTTTTATTTATTTATTTTTTTTAGCTGTTTGAAGCACCCAGTAATGGCATTTGCAATGTGTGATATGCATAAATGGAGTCAAAACCAATGAAGGTCCCTGAGTAAGAAGCATGTAGAACCCTATTCTTTCACATTTCAAGGAGAAAACAAGTCTTGAGAGACGTAAAATTCTTGAATAAGTTCCTACAGAAATAAAGCTCAGGACAGATAGAGTAAAATCATTAAACTTCCTATACAGAAACATAAAAAGTGCCATGAAAAGTGAGATAATGCTGGCAACTGTAGAAAAAAGGATAGTTGTACAATTCCAAAACTCGTAAGAAACCTTGATTTTTTCCAAACCAGCAAATGAAAAACACCTCCTCACACCCCTGTAAAAGAAAAAGAAAAAAAAAAAAACCAAACCTGAACCCCTCAGAAACCAGAAGCCTTGCTTTGGAAATTGTGACCATGGAAATATGCCCATATGGTCTACTCAGTGTTAGCTGTTCTAAGTTGTTTTGCACTTAAGAGAGCAGTCATAATATGTGTACACTTGCTAGAGGTAACTTTAATGTTGCTGTTTTCGAAAGCATGTAGTAGCTATAGTACAACCCTTACTAGGGCTGTGAGCATTTACCTGCGGCAGTGAGTGCGCTTACCTGCTGAAATGACTCTTAATTTTTTATGGGTGCCTGGATTAACTCAAGATTTGATATAATTGTCTATCCTAAAGATGTATCCTGATTTTGCAGAAAGCCTTAGCAGTATTTCTGAAATCTGGCATCCCTCACTCATTTCATACGAGAAATACTACTGGAGACCTAATTTGTTATTCCCTTTTTATATTTGTTATGATTACCTGAAAAACTCAGGAGCACTTCTTAAGAACAGTGTTGTCTGTCTTAATCAGTGACAGCATCAACAGGTACTGGTATAGTGTGTATCTTAACCCATAAAAGGGGTCTGCGGTGCTGAGTCAGCCATAAACTACTTTTTGTGTACAGAAACCCTATAAATATCAACAGCCTTTATTACTACACTGCTTGTCCAACTGGTAGAAGGCAGAAGGGTTTGTTGTATGCTGAAAACCATGGCTACTTATTTTGGATTCTCATCTGTGGGATGTGGAACCTGTCCAGTGAGAAACAATCTAAGTAAGTTTTACATGATGGAAAAGTTATGGAAATACTGAGATTACAGATTTTTCTGATCCATGAAAGCCAGAATTGTTGCCTGGAATTTCCAGTTGCCTGAATTCCATGCACTAATCTTCCAGGATTCCCAGTCCGGGGCTATGTACCAATTCTCAGTTCCTGTCTCATCACTTTGAAAGTGTTGATTGGGTGAGGGGGGAATTTTGCAGAATATTTTTCTTTTAAAATACAGTGCTCATTCAGTGCTTGTAATTAGTATCGTCGAGCCTGATTTATTAATGTATTGTTGTGAGGCACAGTGTTTCCCTCTGGTAAAGAGTTAACGTCTGTCAATCTGTTGGAACCATTTGGTGTTAAAATGTTTTGGGCTTTTTTTCTGTCCTGGAACATGAATTTCTGTCCCAAACTGTCAAGAAGTTGTACTTGGAAACACATAAAATGGTGAAGATACTGTAAATATTCAGACGTTGGAGACACCTTCTTGTAAATAAAGTGGTTTTTTTTTAATAAGAGATATACATGAAAATGTATATAAAAAAGTAAACTAGTAGCACCAAATACTAGAAATACTCTTCCAAAAGTATTACCTTTTAATTGGATTTTAATATGTGATAGCTGTGCTAGGGTCTGATTTCTCTGTTCATCTTTAAATTAGCTGGTTTCACTATAAAGGCAAAGTCTTTTACTGCTTTTCTCTGCTTCTGTGCTTAAAACTCAATATTGGAAGTATTCCAAGGGTACTCTGGTGTCATTCAACAGCAGTCACTCTCCCCTTTATAGCAATGTGGGATTCCTGCAGAGTGTGTCTACGTCTGAGAGACTGGAGGTACAGACACAATTAAGTAATTGCATATTTATTCTGTTTCTCAGGCTGGTTTTCAGAGCTGTGGCTACATGGGTCACAGTGCTTGGGCTGGCTAGTTTCAGGCTAGCATCCCTAAGTCTGCAGAAAATACAGGCACAATGGCTGCAGTGTACCTAACCCTCAGTCTAGGTCTTTTCAGGAACAGGAAACACTACACTTTCCACCTTAGTAGAAGTACAGCAAAAGTACATGCAGAATAGACACTGTTTGACATTTCATAACTTGTTTTAACATAATTTGATTTTGTTAAATTGAAATATTTTACTTTTTATTGCCATTCAAGTTTTCCACTAATTTTTCTATTGTCAATCAGCCCAATTAATTACAGCTTTCCAGGATGGACGAGCTTCTATATTAAATGTGATGACATGTTATGTTGTTTTTGATTCAGGAGTAGGTAAAATAGTGTTTTAAGGAAAACCAACTATATTTTTTGGACATTCTAAGAAGCGTTTAACGTATGGCACAATGACTCTAGTGGTGGTGATGGGGTTAAGTCATAATTATTGACCATTACTGACCAACAAACAAATGGATAAAATAAATGGTGCTAGGCAGCCATGCTGAATTATCAGATGTGGTTTCCCAGCTGTCTTGACCTTTTTATGTTATGATCCCAGAGAATTAGGGAAAAAATAGCAGTGAGGGGACAACATACATAGGAATGAGTAATTCTAATGTAATTCTAAAAGTATGTGTATAGCAAAGAAAAGGGAACAGTTATTAGCCCTCTAATAAAAAATATATTGTTCAGGACACAAAAAGTACAAGAGAGGTTCAGGATCCAAGAAAGGCAGGATGGAGCTTGTCAGTGATGTCAAAATGGCAAGAGGACACAAGGCTGTATGGACCTTGGCAAATAAGCATCCAATACCTGTCTTCTGAAATTTGTGAATTGAATCAGGAAGCCATCTTGTAAAGTTCTGGGAAGACCACAAGTAAAATAACTGTTTTGTGTCTTGTGACATTGTTAATGATTTTGATGGTTGGACTTAATTCCTTTCCATTTTGCTGATTTAGGATGATTCCCTGTTGGCACAAAGCCATGGCCAGGAAAGCAAGACGTGGGAAGATATTATAAATACGATATGTAAAAGATTACAGTAATTGAAGTGTAAAATTTGTAGAGTAGTTTGCAGTGATGTCACAAAAGATTAATATTCTTCTGTGGTTTTATTACTTACACTTAATATTTATAATATCCATAATATAATACAGTTAGAACAAGTACAAGGCAACTATGAATTAATGGGCTGTAGTACTGCTGAGGAGCTTCTTAGGAGGTCATAGAGCATGAAAGTAAATGTTGCCTACTTTGTGTAGTCAGTTGGACATTGAGGTAGAAATGTAGTCCCGTAATTCAGGTTTTTTGTTTTACTTGTTTTATTTTTGAACACATATACTCATGTCTTAAATTTATGTCTACTTCAGGGAGATGTTTCATATATATCTCTAGGTTTCTGCTTCAGCATCTTCCTTTTTTCTTCCCTGTTACTTTCTTTTGATTTTGTCACTGAAGACCTCCATTTTAAGTCCTCAAGATGGCATCAACAAAAGTGGAAGGAAGGTTTTTCCTCTTGCAACAGTGTCATATTGTGATACATGAAACATTCATAGGTGTGGGTCATGTTACAGTGCTAGCTAGGATTAGTGTGTGTTAATGAAATTTTGTAGCTTCTATTTGGTGGCTGATTCTTCAGTGTGTTGCAGCACTGTTACTTTAAGTGAACAGCTTGTGGTCTTATTCAAAATTTCTGTCTAACTTAGCATTTAAAAAATAATCTTGAATATTAAACTGCTTAACTTGAATGGTATAGAGTTCTTCAACCTTTTTTTTTCCTCACCTTTTCCCCCTCTATTTACAGTTGAAAACTCATTTGTGAAAATGGTGTTTACTTACTTGAGGATGTGTAGCAACTAAAATTTAATTCATGGTTTCGCTATTTTTCATGATATGTATTTTCTACCTTTTTTAATGGTGTTGTGGTTCTTTAATTCTACCACAGTATTTTGGATATTAAACCGTTCTAATCAGTTAACTGTAGTACTAATTTGTATTCAGTTGCTTTAGACTTAAATTGGCAAAGTTGTGCATCTCTTTTGTGATGCCCTTGAAGATGGTATAAATTCCTGTATCTGTAACTTTGTATTTGGAAAAACTCATTCATGAGCCAAATAAAGTGGATATTTGTGTCCATTATATGAGAGTAAAAAATAAAGTTAGGACACATGACTAGCTTATATAGCATTAGTCCAGTGTGCATAAGTGATTTCATCAGCAGTCTTCTTATCAATGAAGTGCACTGAATGTATGTGTAGCTTTTGCTACTTTTTGCTGCAGCTGCTGACATGAAGGGGTAAAAAGCACTCAATGCTTGTGAATGTGTTGAATGTACTGTAGTATGTCATGAGTTCACCTGGATGTGGAACAAGATTAAATGAATGAACAAGTACTGGTTTCCCTTGTAATCTTGGTACTTACAATAGTTTTTGGTGGTAATGCAATGTCAGATCTTTGCGATCTTCTGTGCCCTCATCTTGATTTCATGCTAAACAACACAGTGAACAAAAATAAATGAAGAGATTGTATTATATTAGCTGTCCTGTAACAAAACTACACCATTCTTTACAAGCAGCTTTTATTCTGATGAGTAAGTAATTGGTGAGATGAATGCACTGGGGAATACAGAGATTACTAAGAAGGGAGTTGCTGCACTTGAGCTGATGACCACATGCTCAATTGAAAGTACTGTGGTATATTAATCCTTGATAAATCTCCATTTGAAGTACTGCAGTGAAATTAATTTGGTCTGTCATTTTGCTCAACCAATACCAGGCAGTAGGTTGAACTCAAAGAAGCAACATCCTCTTTATGTTAAGACCTGGTTTTAGATGTTTCTTAAGGAATTAACCAAATGTTGCTAACAGATAATTGCGATATATTAAAAGATGTTACTTTCATTACATTTAGGCATGCTATCTAAAGTATTCTAATTGTTTAATTTTTAATATGTGATGTAGTACTGCCCAAATTTTTATTTGCTTTCTTCTTTTATTGTATTTTGGCAGTTTATCAGCTTGAAAATTCTTACTGTTAGACATGAGCGCTGAATTCCTATGTTCTTCTGGCACTGCCTTCCTTGCAGAAAATGCCTTGCTGTGGAATTGTCTATCTCCTAGGCTACCATAACCTAGATTTGCTATTTTAATTGTACTTTTGTAAGGAAACACAAGTTTTGTGTCTGCCAGGCCCCCACAATAGTTCTTGAACCTGCTGGCCAACTTCAGACAAGTCTGGTGGAGAAGTAGAAGCTTAAAGGTGCTAATACCCATGAAAACAGATGGACTATTGTCCTGGGTTCAGCAGTAGCAGTCATTTTTTCTCCTTCTTAGTAGCTGGTGCATTGCGGTGTTTTTGACTTTCGGCCTGGGAACAGCACTGATAATACCAATGTTTTCAGTTGCTGCTCAGTAATGTTTAGTCTGACCAAGCACTTTCTGAGTCTCATGCTCTGCCAAGGAGGAGGGGAAGCCGTGAGGAAGCAGAGACAGGACACCTGACCCAAACTGACCAAGGAGGTATTCCATACCACAGCACGTCATGCCCACTATATAAACTGGGGCAGTTACCAGGAAAGACTAGATCACTGCTTGGTCTGTCTGGATATCAGTTGGCAGTTGGTGAGCAGTCATATTCTCTTCCCTTGTTATTTTCCTTATCATTATTATTGGTGGTAGAGTAGTGGTCTGTGTTATACCTTAGTTACTGGACTGTTCTTATCTCAACCTGTGGGAGTTGCATTCTTTCGATTCTCCTCTCCATCCCTCTGGGACTTGGGGGGGTGGGGAATGGGGGAGGAAGTGGGTGTGTGAGAGAGTGGCTGCATGGTTTCTGAGTTATGGATGGGCTTAAACCATGACAGTTCTTTTTGCCACCCAACCTGCGACTCAAAGGGTTGAGGTAACGACAGATCTAACTAGAGTGGATCTAATCTTATTTGTGGTAAGCATTTGTTGTTTCAGATTAATAATCACTCATCACAGTGATGATTTATTGGCTCTCAAAGTTATTGCTCTTGATCTTGAAGTTTCAGTGTGTCATACCTTACTTGCACCCAGTATTTGCTGTGTTAGTTTTTATTGGCTGGGGGCCTTGGGCTGAGGTTCTTGTTTCATTGTACTTTATGGTAATGACTTGTAATACAATAGAAATATTGATCATGAAAGTGATCTGGCATGCATTCCCAATGTGGTCACCATCTCTGTACTTTGGGAGGTATATAATAGAAGTGTTTAGCAATTACACATCTTTTTTCCCCTCCTTGGGTGGCCAGCTGGTGAAGGAGACATTCCCTTGCATTCTCAGCCCCCCCACATCATACTATTTACAGCATCATTTGAGAGTTCTGAAGGTGTTGAATAGCCCTTGAGTACCCTTGAGACCTGCCTGCTGATTATGATGGGGATCACCATGTTGACTTTCATACAGAGTGTGTTTTACCCATGACCATTTTTGTCTGATCTTGAAAGTTAAGCAGAGTCGGGTTTGGGCCTTGTCTAGAGTTAGAAGATGATATAGTAGAACCAAGAGATATTCCCTGAGGCTGGACAGTCATGAGTGGCAATGTTGTGGGATAGTATGGGCAAGTATCTAGGCCAATGGGTCCTTCCAGTGCTTTGGAACTTCACAAATGAACCAGTGCAAAATCCAGAAAAATTAGTAAAACACTTAAATGAGGTGTGTTGTCATCGTGGTCATACCAGAGAAGGAGAAATCATGGCAACGTGCTGGGGCTTTGCCTATGCTTACAGAGCCCTGTTCAACATTGTCCAGCACCTTCAAAGGGAAAAAAATGTCTCTGGATCTGATGGCAAAGCAACCAACAATACAGCTGCTGTAACTCCAAATACAGCAGCTACAGCAGCTCTAGTGAGAAGTACAGCAGCTACTCAAACTCTGACTGCAACAGATAATGCAGTGACTCCAACCCCAAGTGCAGCAGCTACATCAGCCTCAGCTACAAGTAGAGCAGCTGCTCAAACTCTGACCGCAACAGACAGTGCAGCTGCTCTGCTCCAGCACCAAGTACAGCCAGCTGCACCAGCTCCAGTGGCAAGTACAGCAGCTACCCAAATCCCAAAAACAGATACTGCAGCCACTCCGAATACAGTGATAATCACTGCAGCTAAAACAGAGGACCAATTTGTGCAAATATCGGTTGCCCCTGCACACAAGGGGAAAGGCAAAAAAGAGGCAAGAAAGATGAACAAGATGAAGAAACAATGTACTCACCACTGACATCATCTGACCAGGAGTTATTAGAACATGAATTGGAGGAAGAAGATGAAGAAGAAGTGAATTCTGGATCCCGGACTTCAACCAAGCTGTGGAATATGTGAAAAGATTTTGCCCATCTACCAGGGGAGCACATCATCACCTGGTTGCTCCGATGCTGAGACAGTGGCGCTGACAGTCATGAATTAGAAGTTAGAGATGCCAAGCTGCTGGGATCACATGATAGGGAAGGGGAATTGACAAAGCAATTGCAAGAGAGAAACAATCCCTCAGCCTTTGGAGGCGGCTCTTCGCAGCTGTGAAAGAAAGGTTTCCGTACAAGGACGATGTTATGAATTGTTTGGCCAAGTGGACTACTCTAGAGGAAGGCATCCATTCTCTGAGGGAATTAGCCATTGTGGAGATGATCTATTACAAGCCGGACGCTGGGAAAGGACCCATAGATCCAGATGAAGTCAAATGTGCACAACCCATACGGTGGAGATTTATGCGGAATGCACCATCATCATATGCCCACACATTGGCAGCAATAACCTGGAATGATAGAGCACCACCAACAGTGGATGAAATGATTCATCAACTCTGAGAACTCAAAGGCAATCTCACCCCTTCCACCATTTCAACTGTGGAAAAACTATCTCAGGAGTTCAAACAATTGAGAGGTGATCTATCCAATATATCCAGTTCCCCACGTGTACCAACCCACGTCTCAGCTAGTAAAAAAGGTGTCCTACTGTTTGAGAGAGAAGATACAGGAGGTATACGCCACAGGCCACCCTATGGTTTTACCTGTGGAATCATGGAGAAGACATGAGGAAGTGGAATGGAAAACCTACCTTAACTCTGGGGGAACAGGTATATGAACTGGAGAACAAATGTCAAAGATGATAATCCCATGAAAGCTGTGTCTTCAGCCTCTGGTGAGCAGGTTCCCAGATGGAGTGGAAGAGCTGATTTTACTTCAGCTCCTGTGATAAAGACTAATCCTTGTCAACAAGACGTAAGTGACCAATGTGAGGACTATTAGAGGGGCCCTGCCTCCAGGCAGGTGGAGGTAGGGGACAGCTGGATTTACTGGACTCTGTGGATCAGATGGGCTGGCATTTTAGTCACACAGAAGTATAAGGCTCTAGTAGATACCTGTGCACAGTGTACTCTGATGTCATCAAGCTATCAAGGAGTGGAACCCATTTCTATTTTTGGAGTGACAGGAGGATCCCAGGAGTTGACTGTACTGGACGCTGAAATAAGCCTGACTGGGCACCCTGTTGTGGCTGGTCCAGAGGCTCCATGGATCCTTGGCATAGATTACTTCAGGAGAGGGTACTTCAAAGGCCCAAAAGGGTACCGATGGGCTTTTGGTGTTACTGTTCTGGAGACAGAGGAAACTGAGCATCTGTCCACCTTGTCTGGTCTCTCAGAGAATCTTCTGTTGTGGGGTCGCTGAATGTTAAAGGACAAGTCCCAATCGCTACTACAACAGTGTACCTGCGCCAATATTGCACCAACCAAGACTCCCTGATTCCCATCTATAAACATGCAAATAACATGCAAGTAACAGAAACATGCAAAATAGCACATCTGCTGAGGAAATAGGCTGCAGGTTTAAGTCTATCCGTGCTGTTATTTGAAAGTTCTGTTGCCCACAAAATTACCTGGTTTTGTTGTCATTTTGCTTCCACCCATAAGCATTTACTTGTTTGGGTTTTTCATTCCATGTCCATCTGCAGTTACAAATGTCAAACTATTAAATACGTGTTATTTAAGAGTTTTATTTGAAAACTGCTTCCTACTGTGGGTAGGAATCCCTGCTCCTTCAAACAGAGTGACTGCTGCTGTCTTTGACATAAAATTGTTAAAAGGTGGTTTTTTTTTTCACTAAAGAGAAAGAAAAATTAGCAGGAAGGTAACTGTGGACTATTCTTCTGACTTTTTGGCTTATATCGGCTCGAGGAGTAAAAAGTTTGTGAACGTAGATTACTTTGAGACTTCATAGTAGAACATCCGTGCAACAGAAACCATGCATGAACTTTCATGGAAGCTTTGCATTTGTCTACATCTAGCTACCATGATGTTTGTGTATGACAGCCTTTGAAGGGAAGAATTTGTATTGAATGGCAAATTGAACATTTCTTTCTTTTCTTTTTTTTTTTTAATTCATTTTACTGAACTGGATGAAAAGCTACTTGTGGCAGAAATTAATTTCCTTACAGTGGACTTCTGCTTCCCTAAAACATTCCTCCAGTTCCATGTGTGCACACCTTGACCACATCCCTTCATCAGCAAAAGGAGCGCAGGACAGGGACTACAGTATCTGTGCTAAATAACACTAAATAAAAGTACTTAAAATACTTTTTCATCTCCAAAACTTAGCTTGTCCAATGCATTGATGAAACGTAGGTCCTGGGGAAACAAATAATATGGCACACAGTATCAAAGAATGGGGGAAAGGTCATGCAGAGAAGGTTGAAAATAATGCATATGAACAGTTTTACTTCAGGCACATTCAATTTTTTAAAAGCTTTGTTTTTGCAGTCTCAGCATTCTTTTAATGTAGAAGATTAAATAAAAATTGCCTTTTCAAAATGTAATCATAACAACAGTTCCGTTACATGGATTTACTGACCTCTTGTTCATCACAATGCTGTAAAATTTAGGTCTACTCCTCAGACATCACAGCTCTATCCAGCTAGTTAAAGCATTACACTGTTGTTCATTGTGGCGCAAGAGGAGCTACAAAAAATGAGACAAACATTGCAAGTAGACTTAATTATTTGTTATTAATTATTTAATATATTTTAAGTATAATATATGTGTGTGTTACGTGTCATTCAAAAAGACCCCTAAGCACTTTAGGTGCGACAGAAAATTGCTTTTTTTCGCTTGCTTAAATGCACCCTCTGCTGGGGTAAAACACAACAGCTGTGAAGTGCAATGTGATCTGTAAGCACAGGTGTTCTGGAATTCTGTTTTATGGCTCATCTGAAATACTGCAAACAGCCAAAAGCCAAGTATGTTCCTCTTAAGATAAGACTGGAAATTGAGTCAGCATTGATTCACAGTGAAATATGTCACCTGTACATTCTCGAGCCAGTGCTGGCCTTCCTGCCTTAAAACCTAATTCTACTTATATGACCAGAGAGAGACTATTTCCATCCAGCTATGCTCCAACAATGAATTTTTTACAAAAATACCACAGACATCATTTTGTCCTTAGCTGAGTATGTGTAAAGAAAATCTACCTGTTAGTAGGACAAGAGGGAATGGTTTTAAACTGAAAGATGGCGGATTTAATTAGACCTTAGGAAGATGTTCTTTACTATGAAGGTTGTGAGACACTGGAACAGGTTGTCTGGAGAAACTGTGCATGCCTCATCCCTGGAAGTGTTCAAGGCCAGGTTAGATGGGGCTTTAAGCAACATGTTCTAGTGCAAGTTGTCCCTGTGGCATGGGGGGTTGGAAATAGATGGTCTTCAAGGCCCTTTCCAACCCAAACATTTCTGTGATTCACAAGCTGAAGAGATACAGTTTCTGGTAGTTTTATTCATCTTTCACATGTTCCATGTTTGGCAGTTTGATTTATTTTTTTAAGTTAAAAATAACAGCAAGAAACTGCTTGATATTGTGTTTGTGTTGTTCTTGTATTGGACCTGAAAACATTTGGTTTCTTTTCAGAGAAATTGCCTTTGTTGTGGTTGTTCCTCCCTTAAAGAAACAACTACAGAAGACAGCTTAAACTTACCTTGAGCTTCTTGTTGTTTCTAATAATTGTATTAATTTCCTAGGAGTCTTGCTTCAGATCGCAGTGAGTAACTAACTATGGAGACCAGCATCTGAGGCTTCTTTAGAGATGGACGTACTATTGTGTGTTCTTTCCAATGAAGTATTATTAGAAGCCCTTCAGAAACCCTGTAGGTAGCATAAAGGAATTGAAAAAGAAAGTGTTTCCCTCTTCCTGTAAAACAGGAGTCCACATAGAAGAAAGGTTGGCAGTAGGTATCCATTCAATAGAGAAGCAGGTTTTGCTGAACACAGATACGTACAGTGGGAAAAAAGTCTTAAGAGCAGAAGGAATTTTCTACCCAAAATGAGTGACTTAGGGATTAAACTTTTTTTTTTTTTTTTTTTTTCTGATCTTATTCTTTATTCCAGTCTTTTTTCTTCTAGCAGATTTCCAGTAGTAGGTACCATTCCAGAAGCCAGTGTGTCCTACTGAAGGCCATGTGTCACATAATCATAATACTTTATCTGAAAGACTGGTGAAATAAAGAGACTTTACAAGCAAATAGAATTTTTACTATATATTCTCTAACCGTAAGGGGATTACTTGACCTCCTGTGTCTTTTGCACACATCAAACTCTATACTAAAGCTGTCTTGAAGCTCGCAGGACTTCATCCTCAAGGGATTTTCCTTTTGTCTCTTAGTCTACAGATAGAGAAATATGTCCAGTCATATTTAGCCATATGTTGACCATCTCTGCCTTTTGATTGTGAGTATTCTTATTAAATACAAAAGTATTTTCAGTTATACTGACTCTGATAATGGCAGTTGTCTGATACTTTCTGATTATCAGTTTCTGCTGCTTCCTACTTGGTTTCTTGATAAGAATTCATTTAGATATTCTTTGACCTCAGTATGTCCATTACTAAAGTCACATTTATTTTTTTCCACAAAACTTTCAAATTCCTTATGACAGTCTGTTTCATGAGGACCGATAGGTTGCATGGTTTTGAGCTTTATAGTTAAAAGAAACATTCCCGTGTCTCACACATCCTGATGTACATTGCTTTGTAACCCGTAACTAGAGATCTGCATGGGCACATGCATGCTGCTCCCTTTCAAGGCCTGTTCCAGCTCTCCCTACGCAAAAGAACATTTAGCTGTTCCTTCCATTTAACTTGAGTGACAAGTGCTGAGTAAACTCCTAGTTTCTAACCATGTCAGTGAATGATGGCAGCCATTATTGCCTTACAGTGTAACTCTTTTTATAAGGTAGCCTGTGGCTCTGAGGTGGTGGAATATGGCGCAGCAGCTATCAGTGAACCTGTTTTTAAACCACCACCTGTGGCTTATTTTGCTTTTCTGACAGTATGTCTTATTTCATCTGACATTTTGTTTGGGTTGGAAAGTTAACATGGATAACAATATTTCTATTTGAGAAAACCTTGCACACCAGTTAAAGTTCTTTGTTGCTCAAGTGCAGGGAAGTCTTCTTTCTGTTTTCAGAATCTTCTCAAATTAAGGAGACCATGTAACTCTATACACAGGACCTGGTCAAAACTGTGCTTTCTAAAATTTTCAAAACTAGAGATGCCTAATAATTTTCTTGAAGTTTACATTCTAATGTTTTGTTCTCATTAATTTTGATCCAGCTGAGTCCAGCAAATCTGTACTGGGGCAATTAAATATGTAATTTGGGAATTTACTCTCAGATTTTGTGTCTCATTCAAGCAGGTGAGTACTACATAATTGGATAAATATTAACCTTCTGGGTTAGCCATCTACAGTCTGCCATCTCACACCCAGGCAACACATTTAGTTTAGCACTAAAGGTTACTCTTCCATTTTTTACAATTTTGAAATTTTGTACCTTCTCTGTTAGAAGTGAGCTTCCCCATCAGATATTTGGTATTCATTCTGCTGATTTGACTTCTATCTAGAACTGGGTTTCTGAGGTAGAGAAATAAGAGGATAAATAACAAATATAATGTCTTTTTACCCAGAGGGAAGCGCAGCCTCTCCTTTGGTTCAAAATTGTAGAAATATTTCCGCAAATGTTTATGTAGCACACTCTCAACTTACGTTCAAAGCATTAATTTGCTGCACAGGTTATCTGAGTCTTAAATAAACGTCTGTTTTGGGTACCTCAGGAAATAATGGAACATAAGAACATCCACATCCCTTTTCTTATAGCTGCCAAAAGGGTGACTGGGAAGGAATCTGGAAATGAGCAGTTTTGGCTTCCTTGTCCAGATTTCTCACCTGATTGCTGATCAGTCAGCAAGTTCCCCACCAGGTTGTGGTCTCTTTTGCTTAGTGCTTCATTTAGTTAGAGTCTTATAGTTTTATCTGATTTATAATCTTGTTTCTGAACAGCTTTGTGCGTATCCCTGGAGTTTTTTGTGAGGTCGTATCAATACTCACCATTTAGTTCATAATTAATGTAATAAAACTATGTAGTGTAAGGGCTTGTGTGTCATGATGATGGAAGATTGTTGCTGATTGTTACACCTTTGGGTGGGGAAAGGGGTAGTCAAGTCTAAACCTTAATCGTAGAAAAAGAGAAGTATTTTATCAACCTCAAGGCCAACAATCACCAGCAAGAACGAAAAAGCTTAAAAAGGCCTTATATTAGATATTAACTTGTGACAGATTGCCTTTACCATGCAAAGAGTTCCATGTATTGCTTGTGCTGGTAGAATTCCAGTCAAATTAGTTTTCTAACCAGCTTGTCAAGGTAGAAGTGTCAGGTGGGGAGCCAGGGTGGTCGTTACTGCCACTAATGAAAATGTCAGGCTTTTGGAGAATAAATAGCAGTAGTGCTCTTGCTTTTTCTTTTGAGTCCATTCCTCAAAACTTGCTTGCTGAACTGCAAACAAAAATCAAACTTCTGCATAGTAGGTGTACAGATCAGTGTTTATGCAGTGTGCAGTTGGCCTGCTTTTCAGCCTGCTGACTGCAATTTGCTTTAGTTTGAACAATTTATAAAATGTTACCTATAAGTAGTACAGAATAATTATAAGAACACTATTTCTTTCTGTTCTTTACTTCCTGCAGTATTTTTCTTATATTTAATGTTTATGGTTGTGAATCCTGCTCTCTGAAGGTTCTCAGGGGTGGAAGGTTTTGTTCTGTTATCTTTCAGCATGAGCAGATAAATTTGCCAGCTGTAATGCTGACCTGTAAATGGAGTTCTGCATATATGAAATACTCTGTTTTTTATAAAACATTCTTGTGTTTGTTTCTGACTGAAAATACACTTGAGCATAGCTCATATATGAAGCTTGCATGCATATGCCATGAATTTTTATGTCCTTCCTAAAGAAATCTAGATGGTTTTAAGTATCTTTATGTGACCATATGCTTACAAATAAACGCGTGATAATGACAGTTTTCTTGCTGACCAATAAGTGGTTAAATTGTATGAGGACTTTTAATCTCAGAGAATTCAGTCATTGTGGATGTTCTGTAAATTCTGATAGTCTATAAGCAATATCTAGCATCTGTGCTTGCTTTTCAAAGTTGAAATTCCTGTGTTTTTTATCAACTTCCACTCATGCATCAACGAATTTACTGTAAGGGTTTAATTTTGTCTAAAGATGTAATTTAAAAAAAAACACTGCTGTAAAGTAGTTTGAGATTTGGCAGCTGTGAGTTGTGCAGTAAAGTGGGATTTCAGATTTAATAGATTACTTGCATTTCTAGATTCCTAGCAGTTGTCAAATGGTTGTCTTGATCTCTGGAAAAAGGAAGGGATAAGTGAAAATACATGTCTTTAGCATCAACTCTGGATTTTCTTGTTTATTATGACCAGTGGGGAGAAAAATGCCTCTATTTCAGTATGAAATAAATACGAAGGAAAAAATGACAGTGTGCCTGATTCCATTAAAAGTACCTTGTACAGTAAATATATGAGTTGGATTTGGCTTTGATACTATACGCCTGTGACGATTTCATGTATTAAATTTTTTTCCAATGAGCCTGCCTGGTACTAATTAAAACCAGTGAATTTAACTTCTATGCTCTTTTGCAAAAATGAAGCTGTTCGGATTAATATCTTGACTGTAAACTGAAAGGAATTTCACAAGACTGTTGGCTAATTTGTGAACTCTTAATAAAAGTGGCTACATATCATTTGTACTGATCATACACCTTTTTACCTTTGCAGATTTAGAAGATGTTTGCAATACTTGATGCATAAAAATACCTAAAATGATCTAGTTATGACAAGGTATATAATAAATTATACTGCCAATGCATGCTTTTCTAGGAACTCTTATTTGTGTAGCCGCAATAGACTCACTCCTTGGAAATAAAAGAAGTGAAGTAGCCTGAAAAGCATCACATGATGGCACTGTTTCCATTTCCACCTCCAATATTATGAAATAAAGCTATAATAAACTGGTATTAAAATGGTATGTAATTCCAATGTACTTTGTATAATTTATGTAAAAGAAAAAAATATAACCACTCTGGTTATTAATATAGGTATTAAAATGGATGTATAGATTTCTCAGAAAAGTGTTTTGTAAAACTTTGCATATTTAGAATATTGCATATTTTGATTGTAGAGCAAAAATTCTGCACAGTAGATAATGTTTATGGATGCTGAATTGTACAGATTCATTTATCATTGTGTTAGGAAAAAACCTGTTAATTGTTGTGTAAATGAGATGTTTTATTTTTTGTTTTGATTTTATTGTGGGAAGAAAGCTAACGGCTGTCCTTTTGTATTTAGTATAAAGCCTTTTTGTGGTAAATTAGATCATTAATACAGACACATTTTTAAAAAATGCAAATTAGCTTTCCATGAGCAGAAAAGAGCTTAAAGTGTAGTAAGGTCAGAGACGGGATCAGACGTATTTGTAAAATGAATTATATTCAAGTAGGAATATGAGAGAAAATATGAATGTAAAAAAAAAAAAGCAGTGATTTATAGTATATAGATATTAGGTGTCATATTATTTCATTTTTAAATATTCTGACTGAACACCCATAAATGGTCATGTTCTTTTTAGTAATCTAAATTAATAATCACCTCTCAATTAATACTTTCTATGTGTAGAATCACCAATATTACTTTTAGCAAGAGAAAAAACATTGCTGATTTAAAAAAAAAAAAAAAGAGGTTCTGAGTGTGATTGTGCGATGCTGCAGTTTATTTTAGAGTGAGGTAAATATTCAGTCCCACCATTTTTTCATGTAAAAATTTGACTATTTTATACATTTTGCTGTTTTGGGGATCATTGCATGAAACAAATAAAACAAAAACCCAGCAAGAGGAAGTAAGAAAAACACACATTGGTGATACAGAGCTAATAGCTGAGGCTTGGATATATGCCAGATTGGTTGCTTGCACTCCAGGAATGTAGTCTGCCAGTGTAAACTTCTGTTTTGAGCAGTTGCGAGGCACTTCTGTGTCTTTTTGGTGTGCAAGCATGGGCAACAGAAAAGGCACGTTAAAAAAATCTGTCGCATAAAATTTCCCTCTGATCTAGTGAATTATCAAATGTAGCTAAATAAAAGAGGGTATAATAAATTCTTCTGAACTTCATCGTCAGACTGGTTTTAAATAATAACAAAAAAATGGTTTCAGAGGACCTTAAAAGGAATATATTCTATACACTGTGTTGTAATATTTAATCACTGAAGAAGACTGCTCTTGTTGCTAAAAGCAGTAGTAGAATCTCACTGTACTATGTATTAAAAAGTTTTTAAAATAATTTAAGAGTTTTAATTTGCTTGCTTTATTCAGCAGACAGTAATTCCATAATTTCAATTGCACATATTCAAATCTTTCCTAGATATCCTGTTTGGAAACACTGTTTTACACAAGTGTTCCAGTGTTACACTGCCTCTCTCTCGATATCTGATAGTCTATTGTATTATTTCGGAGCAAGGGATAAAAATTATTACTAGTATTTCACATGTTTTTGCAGAGTTTTAAAAAGATCTAGTGACATAGTTGGGATCATGTAATAAATTGCAGTATATACGAAAAAACATCCATTACTCACAGCTGTCTATTCATTTGTGTCCCATTTGTTCATGTAAGAGGTGAAGAATTTCAGAGTACAGTAAGTGAAGACTTCTCAGTGTATTTCACCATTCAAATTACTCGCAATTTTAAAATGCCGGTGTTATTTCTGAGGACAAATTTCATACAATAGTAATTCTGTGATTATTCATCCAGTTTAATTAATTCAATTAAGTAAGTCTGCTGTCAGGTGTTCTTTTAATAATTGAATCAACATGCAGATACATAATAAGCATAAAAGCATTTCTATGGCTGCAGTAAATTCAGATCCAAAAGACTCTGCTATTTCTCTGTATTTGATATAGATTATTCTATAATATTTCAGTAATGGGTTGCACAAAGGCTGCCTTTTAATTCTTTGCTTTCTCAAATGTCTTTGTATATAATGGTTTAAAAAAGAAGGTGTTCAAAAGAGGGTGACCTTTTTCCATTACCATAGTTCCTGTCATTAATGCATTATAATTTTCTTTAGAAGTCTGGAAAAAATGTGTATATGTGCACTCTGTAGCAGGTATTAATCAGCGTGTTAGTGAAAGTTAAGAATTGTCTGTTATTACTAAAAAAAAAGGAGGGGGAGAAATAAAGAAAAATCGGATGAAGTAGTTTTATTGTTATTTTTACTGCGAAAGTTTAAACAAACCTTACACTTTATACAAAGCAGTTGCAGACTTGAGAGTTTTGGCATCTGTAATCTGAACGAACAGCAGTTGACTTGCTCAGATACTAAAAATAATATGCCCCTTAACTAAATCTAGAGCCAATAGAATTGTTGTATTAGGCTGGATTGTGTATAAAGGCCAATAATATATCTCCATCCTCTGCAGTGTATTACCATAGATGTTATTTTAATAACATATATATTAAAAAACATGGTAAGTGATTCACTTGGTGTACTCTCAGTGGTGCTTGATGTCATAATTATTGTAAATATTAATTGCTGTGCTAAAAATGTAAGCAGGATGACTTTGTATTAGATGAAAAATGAAAATAGTCTGTGTACGGGTAAATAGATAATCATACAAAAGTAATTGGGGTTTTAAAACCCCAATCTATTCTGCCAGCATGAGCTCGTTTGCATGTTAATCACAAGAGTGATTTCCTACTTCACAAGGAAGTCCACACTCTTTCATAACCACTTTTAATTGCATTTAAAATGTTGCAGGGTTGGGATATTAGAAATGGAGGCGTATCAGTGTCAAATTAATAAAAAAATGTTTCTGAAAATCTTTATAGGCTACCGGTTATATTATTATGGGCTTTTTTGTTAGAAAATGCAAAAATGTGTGTGAGGATATATTTTAAGTGAGGCATGTTAAATGATAAAAACAGATTAATTTGTCCATGTGTTGTTTCTTTAAGAAATGGGATAAATGGAAACCTGATTGTACCTGGAAAGTAAAGAATGCATTTTTATTAGTAACTTGTTTTATAGATTGACTGGTACTTTCATTAATTTCCCCTTTACCGATAAAAGAGTAAATTAGCAACAGTAACAAATGTGGTTTTATTTCATAAAGCATGAGGCAGTGTGACAATAGAAAGGTGTATGCTAAATTCCGTTCTGTTAGATAGCATTCTAGCTGTATTTATATTCAGAGGAACCCAGTTAATGATTTTAATGGGAAATTATTTCTCTGCTTTGATGTATAGATTTTTACTAGTTATTTTGGAATTGTATACTAAACATAGTAGATACCAAGAAAGCAATTACAAACCAGAATTCATATAATTTATATATATGCTGTGTGCTGTCACTGGAAATTAGTACTAGAATAAATTGTGACAAAATTTATGTGTTTATTATTATTTATAGCTTACTCTCCCTTTAGAATTAGAGCTCAGAATAAGAATAGTAGAAATCTGTTTAACAGTTCTTTTTTTCCCTTAATGCTGTGCAGTAATAAATGGACAACATTTTAAGTGATTTTGTGATATTCATATAAGATTCAACAGAGCTTCCTCTGTAATCTGTAAAAGGCCAATGTCAAAGTAAAGACAAAATGACTTGTTCTCTGAAGACAGGAATGAAGAAATGTAGCTCTCTAATAAAATAGTGTAAGTTCACAATGGTTACAATGTGATCAGTCTCAAAGATACAAAAACTAATTTTTAGTCAAGCTGTTAAAAATTATATATTTAAGAAGATGAAAAGTTTGAGGATTAAAGAAAAATCACTCACAATTTTAAAGAGGGTATATTTGCTTTCATCACCAGGTGTTCTTTCTAATATAAATTACCAAGATGATGTTTCCATAACATAGCTTGGGGTGCTCTGGAGATTAAAACTACCAAAACAGACCTATTAAATTTTTCATAGGGAGGGTCCACCAGGGATAATAAGCCAATATTCCTTGTCCCATATTCCAGATGTTTTATGTAATTCTGCATCTTTCTCAACCTAAATCGTAGCTTTTCCAGAAAAAATGTACTGTGGAGACTGAGATGAAAGGCAAGAGCTGTTGAAATGTTAATTTTACTATCTGCTGTTGAGGTCTGTTACCTTTTTTGTATTTTTTTTCTTACTCCCAGTAGCTCAGTTCTGTTTTATGAATGTTGTGGTATTTCAGTTGTTTGAAGTTTTGAAACTTGGAGCATGACTTTGACTTGGCAAAACACAATGCCACATGGTGTGTGACACTCTGATGGATAGTCTTTGATCCATATGATTCACGCTTTTTCTACTTTCAACTTGTTTCTGGATGAGAAAAATAAAGTTTAATGGTAAAGTGCTCATAACAATAATACTTGTAATATAAACCCAGAAAAAATACAAATAAAAATGCTCTTAAGTAATTTTCAATAATATAATAAGCAATAATATATTTAGTTGATTTTTTTCACAATGACCATGGATATTTAAAGCCATACTGAGGGTATTGCACTGTTACAGAATATTTTTTGCATTGCTCTGAAACAGCACTTTAAAATGAAGTACTGCAATGCTTCACAGATCAATCAGCAAATCTGATGAAATAAATGCACCAGGCCACTCTTCAGATTCCCACTCCTTGGTCTCCTGATGTACTCTGGTGATAGCTGACCAGTAGAAAAGCCCATGAACTGCTATCCTTCTATAGTTTGGAAGAGAGATAGATTTGGTCTAAGTGAACTGATGTCTGATTGGGTTTTGTTACAACGCAAAATATAGTGAGTGGATTGGGGTTATACAAGGGGGAAGAATGAATGCAAAGGGAAGTTCTGCCTCCCTTTGGCGCTGCTCAAAGAACAGCTAGATTGATATATCTGGCTGCTGACTGGTCTGTGGGTTTTTTCCACTGATCGATTGTTTTCAACATAGTTTTTCAGAAGCGTTGTTCTAATATAGATATCTCTCACCACATGACTTTTATTAATTGACTTTCCTAAAACTGTTACTTTTATTACACTGTACTATTAAACTATTCTGAAAGTAAGACTTGCATGCAGACTTGTGCTATTAAAGGCTAATGCCCTGATATAAATACTTAATGAATGCTTATCATCATCGTACATTTGATGTTCCTGATCCTTTTGCATTTCAGTTCTTAGCAGGTTTTTTTTTTTCTCGCTTTTTCTTTTTTAAATTTTATTTTTTGGTGGGGAGAATTTCACCAGTTTTTTCTGGAAGGTTTGAAAATGGATAAGATGATGATACTGTGTAATGGGGAAATGTGGAAAATTGCAGCTGAGAGGCTTACTTGCTAAAATTTTTGAACTCATTTAAATTAACCTAACTTGATTTAACTTGCTTTCCTTTGGAAAAACAAATGTTTTATTTTAAAAGCACACAATATTTTCACCCCTCCAACTGGAAAGTTCCGATTCCAGTTCATTTGACCTCCATCTCTTTTAGAATAAAATGCAGGCAGAGGTGTGATTATCCTCCTGAGTCTAAACTAAGAAACCAGGTAACCTCTGTCTCCCTTTCATATGTTTTTTTGGAGAGAAATCTGCAGAAATTTCTTTGTGGCCTTTTTTTACATCATAAAGAAGGAAAGAGGTGAAAACCACAGTCTTTTAAGTAGGTGTTACTCACCTTTGGGAAGAAACAAGTACAAAAATACACAATTAATTCCTAAGGAGATTTCCTCCTTTGCCGTGTGATGACTGCACTGCCTTAAGGTATGCTATACATAATGCACGTGAAGCAGTTTGGAGAACTGTGTTAGTTCTCAAAAACACACGGAACCTTTTTAAACCCATCATGTTTGGCCATGACATTACACCAAGTCTATTTAACAAGTCTTTGCAAATACAAGTTTTTTAAGAGGACTTCGGTAATATAATTGTCTTGGTTCTGTAACTTTAAAGAAAAAGATATTCCTGGGAAAAATAGAGGCACTTCTTTTTTTTCTTGTCACTACTTGGCAGATTATTAAATCTCTGAAAATGAAATATATATGGTTTTATTCTTGCTCTTATAGGCAATATTAATAAGATTGCTTTTCTTTTGCACACTCAAGATTTTTTTCTTTGTATTTTATTTTCTTCTTTTGAGCTAGTTATAAGTATTAGGGCTGAAAAGTGGGGCAAAATGATCCTTTTATCTTTTAAACATGTACAGTCAGTGATTGTAACCATTCTCCCTAATCTGTTTCCATAGTTTGTTTCTACTTATTTCCTAGAGGCAGTATGGTGTGATTGTTCTGCCAGAATTCATATTAGCTATTATAAATTTTGCAGTTTCCAGCTCAAGACCTTTAATGTCTATTGTTAATAAAAGCAGCAATGTTCCCAAGTCTGGGTAGAAGTTTTCTAAGTGCGTGGCAATGTAATGGAGAGTATTTGTGTTGGATGGCTGTGTCCTGGGTTCAACGGTAGCAGTCATTGTTTCTCCTTCTTAGTAGCTGGTGCAGTGCTGTGGTTTTGACTTTCAGCCTCGGAACAGTGCTGGTAACACCGATGTTTTCAGTTGGTGTCCAGTAATGTTTAGTCTGATCAAGCACTTTCTGAGCCTCATGCTCTGCCGGGGAGGAGGGGAAGCCGTGAGGAAGCAGAGACAGGACACCTGACCCAAACTGACCAAAGAGGTATTCCATAGCACAGCATGTCATGCCCACTATATAAACTGGGGCAGTTACCCGGAAGGGTTATATCACTGCTTGGGTCGGGCTGGATATCGGTTGACAGGTGATGAGCGGTTGTATTCTCTTCCCTTGTTATTTCCTTTGTCATTATTATTATTGGTGGTAGCAGTAGTGGTCTGTGTTATACCTTAGTTACTGGACTGTTCTTATCTCAACCTGTGGGAGTTATATTCTTTCGATTCTCCTCTCCATCACCCCGGGAGTGGAGGGGAAGAAAGGGGGGAAGTGAGAAGGGGGGCTGCGTGGCTGACTGAGCTTAAACCATGACAGGCTGATAGCTCATGATTTTCAGGTGGGATCAGTATCTTCCAGTTTGCACATGAAAGAGATACCTGTGACAGTGCTGTGTCTACACTTAATGGTTTATTTTAGTTTATTTGTACTTTGTTTTGAAATAAGTCTGTGCTTTTGACTGTGAGGAAGACTTTGGGGTCTAAATTTATGCAGGGAGCAGCACACAGAGATCCTCTTCCTGCTACAATAATTAGTAGGAGTAATTTTGTCCCATGTGGGACAGGGGGAGATTTGCTCATTTGGGTATCATTGTGCAGAATTAGAGGCCAATAAACTGCCTTAAAGGAAGGACAAGCAGATTGTCAGCCGGTACTGCTATTCCATATAATGGACGTTAGCAGGAATAGGAAGCCTGCCTATGTGAAGTCACTGAATTTAGGATGCAGAATCATTCTTCTCAGTGTTCTTGCCTTTCTTATAAAAAGCCCAAGCACTTCGGCTTTTGGTAAAGGTACATGTGGGAAAAGTAGTATAGTGTTAGGAATAAATGTGTAAATGTGCTTCTGTTTTGTACACAGCACTTCTGAGCATTGGAGTGTTTTCCTCTGTCCTGCCTGTGTTTCACAATTTTGGCCACAGGTTCAAACTTCTTAAGAAAGTGACAGTGAATTAAAGTGTGCTTCTTGTTAGTGGCTTTACGGAACCTTGTGAATATCAGCTCACATTTATTGTGGTAATGGTAATGTTTAAAGTCAGAAGGTATCAGAGAGACCCTGCCACAAGTTACATAGGATGTGGAGGAAGAAAGAGAAGATAATACATATAGGCAGATGGAGAATTATAGGGCTGTATTTATTATTTATTATTAGTAATAGTAGTATTATTATGTATTTATTGTCCATCCCCACTGCCCAAACAGGGAGGCCTCCACTGTCCTGTGCTGAGAGCTACCCCTGTTCTGTGCAGACGCACAGCCTGGGGCTCAGCATTGCCTTTGACACTGGCCAGAATTAAGTGGTAATGGGCAATTGCAATGTGATGCTCACGACTGTGTTGTTTTATAATACAAGGCTAGCTTTTAAACACGATAAGCTACCCTTGTGGCTAAAGACAGAGTTGGTTTGTATTTCAGGGGGAATTTTTCAGAGTGCCTGAAACAATGTGGCTGGTCTTGCAGCATGTGGGATTCTTGCTCCAGGTTTAGGGAACCAAAGATGACATGGTTCAGCTCCATCCTGCTGACCTGGAGTAAGCCCAGAAACCTCTTTCTTTTTAACTGTGGCTGGATTTATGCTTGAAAACAGCTAATTACCTTGTTTACCTTCTTCCAGAAGAAATCTCAGAAATTAATTAATGTGTGAAATGTGATGATCAAAGAAAGGACGTTGGAGTGTACCAGCCATTTTGTCATGTGAATGCCTCATAATTGTCAGTATATTAGTTCAAGGTTTTTTTTCTGTTTTGCTTTATATGCTGAATTTTAGAGAGGACCAAGAGGAAGAAACTAAGAGGTATGAGCTCAAGTTTTATGGGAAGAAATTGTGAGGGATACAAGAGAGACCAAATGGACCTACTGAAATTTCTCTTACGGAGCTGATGTTGCAGCTGCTGCTGCTTCTACAGATTGTTCAAAGCTTCTAGCCTGTGTCTGGTCCACCCTGCATGTTTTATTCTTTTTCGTAATAAATTTCTGAAAGGTCTCTCCCCTTTAATTCTGACGTGAGAGAAGGAGAGACCTGGAGGTTGGATTGCTCTGATTTGACTTGCTTTGCCTCATCCTGCAAGAGCCCCTGCTTGCTTGGTGCCACCTCTGCCTTGCAGCTGTCTTCATGGTATATTTACTAAGGCCAGTCTTTGTCATGCAGTTATTTTGACTAACTTGACTTTTACTTTCAGGGTTTTTTTTTTTTGTCTACATTTGTAGTTACATGTAATCTCCAGTCAGTGAAATGAGAGTCATTTCCCCTTTGAATCCATGGAAGTATCCTGTTTATATATTTTGGGTTAAATTTTCACAGGTTCATGAAGCATACACAACAGATCTTTGAATTTCTGTGAATTCTGATGTTGGAGTTCAGAACAAGTCAGATGATCCCCTTAGTAGCCATGGTTTTATATGCAAAAAAAATGTAAATGAGACTATCTTATTGGCTTGGTTTTGTATGTTTTGTTTGATTTTTTGTTTTGTTTTTGTTTTTTTCTGTTTTGTTTTTTATTGCCTTCTTTTGTTTTTTTTTTTTATTTTTTTTTATTTTTTTATTCCATAGAATTGCAGTGTTTCTCCTCTTCCATAAAAGAGAGATGCAGTTAGATCAGTGCATCCTGAGTGTTTGTTATTACACAAGTGATTCAAATAGATGTAATTGCTAGTTACTGGTTATTACAAACAGTTGGAACATTCACTTATTACTGTTTGAGGCAGCAACCTTTCTGTAGTTTATTTTGCATCAAACATTTCTGGTCAGATCCAGTGCTTGTATGTTCCCTACCTGAGTGTACTATTTTGTCTTGAAAGCCCAGGCTTTTCCTGTCCTTATTTTTACTGTGTTGTCTAGCCATTGGTCTACCATTGCTTTACCTGCTATGGCTATGCTCTGGGATAGGAATCTAAGTGGAAGCTTTGATTATTATGGCTTCTTCTGTGCTGTGTTGTAGAAAACCAAAGAGATGTACCTTTTCCCTTAAAAAGTTTTACAGTCCTTTGGGACTCCAGCTTTCCTAGAGCTTTTGTATACACCAGGGCTCCAGGTAAGAACATAAGTTATGTCTTGCCAAATGTTTATGGAGATACAGGTGACATCCTTTTCCAGTTGATGGTACTTCCGTATGTGTTTGTGTTTCTGCTCTGAGATTCTGTCCTCTGCCACATCACAATATTTTGTTCATTTTCATATCCGATTTGCTGTCTAGGAGCACACTTAGGGATGTTTGAATCTTGTGATGATGGTTTGTGCATCCCATTGAAACTGAGATTTTTCATAAATTTTCTTGTAGTTGAAAAGGTTTATCTTCTGCTGCTGAACACACATTTATAATCTTCCTTAAGATCTGTCTTTAAAACAGTAATATATGTGTTTACATTGGTAATTTTCAGCATTGTCTCCTTGAAGAACTGCCAGTTTTGGTGCTGGTATTCATATACATTTCTAGGTCAATAAGGATCTCAGATAAAACTACTACTAACTTGATGTTGTGATATATCAGAGAATCATAGAGTAGTTAGGATTGGAAAGGACCTTAAAATCATCTAGTTCCAATCCCCCTGCCATGGACATGTACATCTACAAACTTCTTTTCCATCCTCTACTTTTTATCATGTATCATTCGTCTGTTCATATCCAGTCGTATTCTGACGAATGCAAGTGCAAGTGATGATATGTATAAAATTTTGCAGAAGTTTAATTTATTACAAAAGTAATATTACAGTATATTAAGACTTCTATGTAGTCATAGATCTGTTCTTTATATTAAACTTATTTTCTTGAGCATTGTTTTAAGTTTAGTGATGACTTTAAAATGCTGGTTTTGTTCATGAGAGAGAGCACGTGAAAGGTTCTCTGTTTTGTTTTGGTTTTACTATTGGAATACAAGCTTGTGTTCTATATGAGCCAAGGCATTTTGTGGTGAGGTTTTATTTTGTTACCCAGAAGATATTTGGGTAAATGAAGGTATCCTATGAATGCAGTGCCTTTAGTTTCAATAAAGTATTAATATTCTTGGAAGAATTTTAGTTTTCCTACCTGGTCTTCTGATCTTAAGTAGACATTTTCATTTTTGCATAATTCCATTTTCTTACACCGAGGGGATCAGTGCTACAAAATTTTGCTATGCCTACTTCTTACTTTATTAAGTATGCTTAATTTTTCAAATTAGATTCTTCTGTAATGTCAATACGACACTTCTAGTGGGTAATGCTACAGACTGCACCCCCTCTTGTGCTTTCTAAAACAAAAGGGTACAATTCAGTCAGTAACTGCCTTGTCTGATATGTTACTGAATTCCTTGTTAAGAGATAGCTACAGTGACTTTAACATCAGTATGAATGGTAGCTGGGTCATCATGTGTTCCCATAGCCACCATAAAATAGCTGCATCTTTATCTTAAAAGATAATGGTGACTGTACCCTGGAGCTGCTTTTGGAATGGAATTGCAGGAAAGTGTAATAGGCAATCATTTTTTTGTACTGAAAAGCAGCTATTTTATTCAAGCTAAAGCCATTGCTTACAGATTTTCTTCATCTGGCTGGCAGATTGGTTAAACCAGTTCACTGGAGATTAAGGTGACTACTGAAGTTTTAAAATGCTTCTCTATCCTTAGATATTTTGTAATTAATTTCAGTGCTAAAGGAGGGGGTATTTTTTTCATCTAAGTGTCTCTAGGTTCAAAGTGCAGTCACCGGATCTTTTACTAATGAAGAAATTTGCTTATCAGTCATGTGCTTTTAACCTCCTTTTGGAGAACCTAAATAGAGGAATACTCCTGGAGTTCAGTACTTAAAAAAAAGTTTTCTTGTTATTTGGACTGTCTTTTAAACTATTCCAGTTCACAGTAAACATTTGAGCTGGTTAGTGTTCTGCAATTGTTGTGTTACCTTGGGATTTAAGAATACAAATAGGATAGGATAGAAAGTATAAAACTATATTTTCCCATTCATTATGCTGTGAAGGGTCTTTGCCCATTGAACCAGTGTGCCATGGATCTTAGTTTATGCATTGTAACTTCAAGTCTGTAATTTTTCTGATACCGTGTTACATCCTCTGAATATGAACTTCGTTCTTTGTAGGTAGAAGTACAACTTTACACATAATGGTGGTAGAAAAAGTATTCCTTTTAAGTAGAGTATTATCGGAGGTTCAGATCATTTTACGCTAGTAGCTGGCTCTCCTCATTATCATTTGCCATGTTGTCAGCAAACATCATCCTTAGTGAATTTGCATTTTCTTAAAGGCTGTTGATAAAAGCGTGGAACAGTATGGGACAGGTAACCTATCATGGCAGATCTCTCTTGCAAATGTCCTTAATATAACTCCCTGTTTGCAATTACATTCTGAGACTTACTGATTTGCCTGTTTCTAATCCATTCTAATCCATAACATATTTTTGATGTTAATTTTGTATCATTCTTGCTTTGAAGTCCTGGAGTGGTGCTCTGCAAGCTAGCACATAGAAAGTATTTTTCAGTGAAGTCAAGTGGGATACTTCACTTAGAACCAGGTGTAAGAAAAAGGTGGCCATAGATTATATGTCTGAACACTTTGTTTGAATACATAGTGATGAGTTTTTATTTCTGTAGGTGAAGTTACTGTAAGAATTCCTAACTTTAAGAAGCATGTTACTGTATTAGTATGATATAAAAACATGGAGACAGTGCATATTAGAGAAAATTGTTTCTGATTTTTTACTTCGTATAATTTTCTCAATTAAGAGGAACAATTTTTCCTTATTGAAGCTAGCTGTAGAGAATTTGATTTGAGAAGACCTATTACTGAAAGGTTAAATAATCTTGGCATATTTACTATGAAACTTCAAAAATAATATATAAGAGCATCATGTTCACCATGTGTGATGCAGTTTCTTAAGGGGTACTTACAGTAAGAGGTATTGGAGACCTTTAAATACAATTTTAATATTTGGTCATTGAATTGATGTTCACAGTAAAATTCAGCTCCTGTTTTTTTATTACTATTAATAGTAATTATTATTAATTACTAGTTAATAGTAATAGTAATAGCCCAGGAGTTGGAGTTGATGATATTTGTGGGTCTCTTCCAACCTGATAAATATTGTTAAACAGATGGTTTGTAATTGTGGAAACTTGTGTTAAAATAAAGGCTGGAAAGTGTGCAGAATCTTGTTTCCTGGTATCTGTGGTATTTATGACTCCTGGTAGGCTTTTGCATCAGTAGTGATACAGGATTAATATGAAAGCAGCTCTATTCTTAGCTCATATTTAATTCTCTGTATTGAGCTATGGTACTGTGGATTATTTCAACTCCGTGTAGTGTTTCAAGTGTAAGCTAGAGTTTATTGCCAGGTGGCAGGAATGAGGCGTATAAACATTTTATGGACAACAGATGCAGATAAATGGAGGAATTCATCTCATGTATTATATACTTGTTTGGCTAAGAGATACAGCCTTTACTAATTTCTTAATGCTGACTAGTACTGGACAATTAAAAAGCATATAAATTGACATCAGAGTAATTATTGCAAAGAAAGGGTAAACATGTAATAGAGATAAAATGCACTTGGCTGTTTGCTACCAGTATATCCTCAGTGGCTGTTGAGGGAAAGATAGAAGCTACAAATTGTTTTGCTTGGATATACTTCTCCCTTTAGATATTCTTAGCAGATAAACCAAACCTGATTGAGTCCTTAGATTTATAAAGTAGTTGCAAAGAGCCTAATAATTAGCTCAGTTACAGCTTTCATTTATATGCAGGCCACTAAAGTCCACAGAGTTTTATCTGAGTCAAGGAGAAGAGAATCAAGTCCATAGAGTACCTTGGTTGTATTGTCTGGTGCTTATTTGTGCTTCCAAGGCTTTTCTTGCTTTAAGAAAGCTTTAAAATTGAGAAAAACAGGTGGGTATTATTTGAGAATGGTAAAGATTAAATAGTGACATCCTAATACATTTTACTGAAATAAAATATCATGACATGCATTGCAAAGTCATGGGCATTCTTTTAATGAATAGTGCCAGTAATAAAGTGTAAAAATTCAGCCTTAAGAGCACATTTTCTGTTTAAGTGGGATTAATACAATATTTTTGCAACTAGATTGCCTTACTTTTTTTAAAAAAAAAAAAGTTCTGTAAAAACAAACTAAAATGAAATCCGATAAACCTCAGCCCTGAAATGATTTTTAAACAAAGTTTCGCTGGTGACAGCTTATTTTCTTAAGTAAGCAGATTCCATATGTGGTATTAAGTAAATCATACTGTGATTTGATAGTGGCTCATACTGGGGTGAGCCACTATCAAATTACATATCCTGTAATGTAACTATGTCTGAAGTTATTTACTGTTTTTCCTCTGCCAAATTGTGATTGTTTAGTCTGCTAACACTTGTACTAAAGGTTTTTCTGGGTAGTGGTTAGCAGTTGTTTTCAAAGCAAATGTTAAATCTAAGAAGACATTCCTTGGAAAAAAAAATTCCTGTTCTGGCAGGGGAACTTGATTTGTGTTCTTGTTCAGTGTTCCTTTACTGTTTTTAGTATGGCTGTTGAAATCTATACCTTATATGATCTCATTGTACTGCCTGCATTTCATTAATGAAGGACTCTGTTTAGGGCTTGGGGAGTGAAATATTTTTCATATGACACTACCCAATATGAGTGCAGTGCACCAGCTGCAAAAACCACAGACCATCTGATTTTGCGGCTTTTGAGGGTGTGAAAAGTTCAATTGCTTATACTAAGGCTTATATCTGTGTATTATGCCATATGGAAACGGAACTACTGTAGACTTGGAAGAAAAAAGAGAAGACCAAGTTCTTTAGCCATGGTTCAAGAAAAGATGAAAAATACATAGCTTGCAATGTGGATGAATTAATAGTACTACATGGCATTAAAATATAATAATATAATAATAATATAATATAATAATATTATATAATATATTATAAAATAATATAATAATGCTTATTAAAAATTTTGCCAAATAGTGCCATTTTTAACGAAATATGACAAAAGTAGAATTTGTAAGCTTGTGGTTTTGGTGATTAAATCTTACTGTGTTCCTGAAAGTAGTGGTTTCATGTCTTCTTCATCCATGTAACATGTTATTGATACTTAAATACATTTACCTTTCTGTATTGAGATTCCTCTGTCCTTTCCTTGCCTAGGAAGAGAGAAGGCAGTTCTTTAGAGTTTGGGTGGGCATTATCCAGATTATCCACAATACAAGCTAAAAATATGTTAGGAAATTTTATTTCAGTCATAACTTGAGGTTTTAAAATAGTTGTGATTTTACTAAGTGAAAACATGAATGATCATACTAGTTGTCACTGTTCTGTGGTCCCTCCTTCTGTAGAATGAAAGTATAAGCACTGTCTGCAGATATATGGTGTAATGTTAGACATATCTGCAGATATTTTAAGCTTACTATTTTAAATGACTGTGTTAAAGAAATCAAAGGAAATTGAAAGGTATTTTACCAGTCTTAAAATCGATGATAAATTGTCTCTGTGTTCTTTAATAGAGTGAGGTTTATTTTCAGTAGAGTGGGTTGAAAAAATAATTCCTTTGGTTTTGCATAAAGCCATAACAGGAATAAACACCAGTATTATGGTTAAGAGTTGATCAGCTGGTAGTCACTGTATCACTATTTCATGTTGCATATGAAGCTTGCATAGTAGGTAGCTGTTTCAGATCAATCTGAAGAGTGTGTGTGTTCCCTGTGTGAGATTTCAGAAGGGGAAAAGTTAAGAAACATTTGAGTTTCTTAATGAAAAAACACCAATATTTGCTCAAAAGCACATCAGCAAGATTTTATTGATATTGTGTCAGCAAGTTTGAGAAGCATTTTGAACCATTTACAGAAAGCAACAGAGAAGCAAACAGGAAAAACTGTTGATGACAAACACACTCCCTTCCCCAACTTCCTCTGTTTGGGTCATCCAGTCAAGGAACAAGGAACAGTAAATTTTGTGACTTACATCCTGAACCAGATAGTACTGAATAAGAAGTTCTAAGTAGCAAAAATAGTAGGAATCAAAACGTGACCAATTCCTAATCTGAATTTTACTTGGGCAGGCCCAAAAGATGAAGAACTTTATTAAATGTCATTCCTTTCTGTGAACAAAGCATAAACACAAAGTAGTGCTAAATCTGTCGTACACGTTATTCACTGTGACTCACCCTTCCAGCTCTATATATAGGCTCTGCTGTCGCTGAGAAAGTGCTTTTTGTTGACAATAAGCCTCAACAACAGGTTTCTGTGAACCACTGTTGAATACCACTTAACTGCTAGCGACGGAGCAGCTATTCAGTGTAGTTATGAAAACCATGACTGAGAATTGATTCCACTCATAATGAGGATCAGATGTAAGAGTAAGTGCATGAGTATTGTAGCAATACATATTGCCAACAGAGAAAGGAGGAAAACAGAAAAGAAATCTTTTGGCTCTTGTGGTGTCAGTTAAAAATTTTTGTGATATTGAAATAGTTTCGTAAAATCACAAGTTTGCTACCTCGAATTTTTATATTTGGCTTTTATGTACCAGAAGAGCTTTTCAAATAGATATTCTTTTGGGCTCTGAACCTTTTAGGTTTCAGACTTTTATACTTTTAATTTGTACCCGTGAGAACTGTAAATTTATATTTCACAGAAAAAAAACGGGGGGGGCAGAATTCTTGTAAAATTTCTAGATTCAAATAGTTGAAGCTTTAAGGAAAATGGCAAGCATTGTGAAAATTTCAAATAAAGCCCAAAGTATCGTATCCAAAGTTATGCCATGAAAAGTAAAATCAGTTTATGTCCACCAATGGGTGAAAAGGTCTGGCTATTGAAATTGACTGCTGTCTTTTGCTCCTGAGTTCATTGAAGCCTGAGTTTTATTCTCTTCATAATCCTTTTACTGTCATATCCAGAAGTAGTCTGCTTGTCCCATGTTTCTGAATATGCACCTCTAAATGGGAACGTCTTCCATTTGATCAGTGGTGAGACAGTTTAGAGGCAGGGCTATCAAAGTAATCCTCAAAGTGGCAGCACAGTTGTTGGAAAACTATGTTTTCAGGAGCTAGAGGAAGTTGAAGTTCATTGATCAGGACTCAAAGCTGCCAAAGTTTGTGATATGTAGAAGGCTAAACCAAGGTATTTGTAATAGAAATGTAGTTGTAATTGGTGCCTAAAATGACTGATAGTCTTACCTTGATGACATTGTGGTGTGACGGTGGTGTGGATTT
This sequence comes from Forpus xanthops, assembly GCA_032466535.1. Classification (NCBI taxonomy): domain Eukaryota; kingdom Metazoa; phylum Chordata; class Aves; order Psittaciformes; family Psittacidae; genus Forpus; species Forpus xanthops. The sequence goes on from JASSUY010029875.1 coordinate 65,740, forward strand.
TGCAACTAAGGATTATTTTATTAGTTATTTGTATCTACACTACAACTCAGTGTAGTTTTTACTTCAAATTGGATATCTACAGAGTCAAAAAACATTCAGGTATTTTGATCTATTGCGTGCTAAGGGACTTGATAAATTTGAATCAGAATTAAAACAGGACTTTGCATTTCCCTAGACTTGAGGAGTAACGTGGAAAACTAAAATGCTCAAGTAAATACTTTCATAAAAGGGATATAATACCCCAGCAAACAGTTTATGCAGAAGGTTTGAACTGATACAAGTAATTAATTTTTAAGTTTTCCATACCATCATTTTAATTAAAAGTTGAGCATTTCAATTATGAATAGTAATTTTTGGGGTTTGCCTTTTTTAAAAATATGTTTTAAAGTATTACATTTATGTTTTGTAGATGCTAAATATTAAGAAAAATAAATACACAAAAACACCCAACTTGGACATCAGTAAAAAATCATTACAGGCATTTATTTTCATTTTTAGTAAAGCTTGATGAACATCACAGACCTCTTTTGAAATCAGTAGCAATTCTTTTTACCTTTGGTTACAAAAAAATTACCATTTCATTACAAACACTTTAACATGTCTTTCATTTTCTTGATTAAAAAAAGGTATGAAAGAAAACTAACGTAGCTAGGAACCTTGTTTACATTAGCTATAAATAACCTGTTCAATAGAGTAGGTAATGCTCATATAATTCCCAAATTCTGCATTCTGGTTTGGAATGATTAGATGATAGTATTAGGAGTCCACAAATAAATTTCAGCAATTTGGATTCATTTTATTGCCCACTTTTCTAAATTAAAACAAAAAAGTGAAATAGCAGGTTTACTAAGTTCAAGTTAGTATTTCATAGGTACAAATCAGACTTGAAATGTACTTGCGGAATTAATTGCTTTCCCTCAAATAAATTACAACATTAATAATACATTAACTTTTCGATAACCTTATTTTTGTGATCACCTTAGTGTAAGTTGTTTTGTTCTGTGATCAGATCCTCTTTCCTTTCATTATGCATCCCAACTTCATTTTGGGAGAATAAAACAAAGGTGACTTACCAAGATCATTGCCTATTTACAGTATCCACTTTGGTATAATTTCAGGTAATATTGTAATTACTAGTTGGATTTTAGTTTCAATGAGCAGTGCATTTTTGAGGCACATTTCCCAATCATCCCTGCTACTATGTCTTGACTTATGTAGATTGGATGTCTTTAGATAAAAGTAAAGTGAAAGATGCTGTCCTAGAGCATCAGTTGGTCTCCATCATCTAAAGAACACTCAAGATACTGAACCAGATTGAAGTGAAATCCACCAGCAGATACATAAAGTGGATGATGAACCTGCCATAGGAGTCATACTGGTCCGCTCTCATTGCTTTGTCTACTTAGTTAACATGGATGGACATAATTTATGAAAATCTCAGTGACTGCTTTATTATGAAATGGAGACTCTCCTCTGGTATATTCATGCAATAACAGAAGCTTTTATTTCAGCCTAAATAATACATTTATTGCAAGTAACTGTGTTTTGACAGATCTGTTTTGAGGTTATAAAATAATACTGGCTTAGTCCCTTTGCATGTACAAGCCTCTGATTAAGCTGCCTTATGTATAGTTCTGCAGGGCTCCATGCTTCATTCAGTTTTGACTATGTTTAGTGACCATTTAATTATCCAGTATTTAGTTCAGTATCAAAAACATTTGACTGTTTTCTTTTGTTTTTGGGAAATCATTTGAGCTATCGTGGTCATCTTTTTTACATTATCCTTCACTGTAAATTGTGAATGCTTTCTAGCATCTCCAGAATAATTTTCACAATCAGTTGAGAGATGTGTTGGTATAATTTGTGTTCTGTGACTGGCAAACTAAGCGCAGGTGCATCTCTGATATTTATTTATTAGTGTTTAGTGTTACAAAAAGTTTGTTTGTCCAGAGCATCGCTTTCATTGATGTCCTGTCATGTCAAGCTCATCAGGTTGATGATTAGACCCATCAGAAAGGGAAGCATAGATTTATATCAGTCTGAGGAAAAGAAAAGTTTAACACTTGTTTAGTATCACAGTAAAACTCTCTGATAAAGGTGGAGTTAGTCCAGTACTTTAGAATGACACTGATCTTACTTCAGTATGTGTGCTGCTATGCAGGTGCAGGTGGGTGTGCAGGGACAACTCAGAGACCCATCCCTCCTTGTGGTCAACAGCATATGGGAGGGAAGAGGAAATAAATATGTCAAACAGATCGAGTACCTTCACAATTTGGAGACCTCCTGAGCCAGAGGAGATGCTTGATTTCAACTTCTATTGATGTCCTTGCCCCTGGCAGGGGGGTTGGAACTAGAGGATCTTAAGGTCCTTTCCAACCAACTTCCAAAGTGTCTTATATCAAGGAGTTACATGACTGAATTTATTCTCTGTAAAGGGGTTGGAACTAGAGGATCTTAAGGTTCTTTCCAACCAACTTCCAAAGTGTCTTATATCAAGGAGTTACATGACTGAATTTATTCTCTGTAAAGAGCCACCTGCTTTGATGCCCTTTGAACCTAACTTCATCATCATTTGATACCATCTTACATTCATATGAGAACAGTGGACAGTCTTTCCTTGTGTATCTTTTCCTTGTGATGGTTTTGTTTACTTCTCTCAGTCCTCTGTTCCCCATGCTAATGAGTAGTTGTCAAATGAGTCAAAATTATTTCATTTGATCATACTTGCTGGCCTTTTTACGCACATTTTCTGGTTTTCTCCTATCTTTGGAATTGGGGCATGGAGGGTCTGCACAGATGCAGGAGGCTGATTCACTGTTTCTGGTGTATGAATGATTTCCCTTCTTTAGTTCTCTTTTCTAATATTTGATAATAATAGACTTGCTTTTTTGATCACAGTTTTAACATGTTAGTTTTGTTCAACTCTCACTTACAACCCAAGATGTGACTCTTCAGTGGTGATTGGTCATATATGTCTGTTACCATACTGATGAAGTTGGGATAACATTTTACATCAACATATCACCTTATGTTTATCTCCATTGAATATGGTACACTACTTTCTTGTCCAGGTACTCAGTCTTTCTGTAATTCTGTAATGTAATTCCTGCAATTTCTGACACTTGGCCCTATCTTAAAATTATAATTAACTCAATAAAACCAGTTTTACTCATCTTCATTTTTTTTTATTTTCCATCTTTTATACAATAATTTATCTACGCCATGATTTTCTCTTTTATCCTATGGAAGGCAGATTTCTCTGTGCCTTGGTAAAGGTTGCTTTAATGTGGTTTCAAAGTATCTGATCAGTGATACAGCTGATGGGTGAATAGACATTTTCTTCAGGCTGAGCTGAAATGCTGTGTGGCCTTCCCTAATTTGAGTTGAATAGATTCTCCCTTTACTGTAACTACATGATCTTTAAGGTCCTTCCCAAACGAAACTGTACTGTGATCTTTAATTAAGAGTAAAGACTCCAAAATACTTATTTCATGCATCTGAGCATCTGTAGATGTAGGTTTTTAGAACTTAATCAAACTTAAGTAGATTTTCACATTTGCATGGATTTTCCTTTTAAAAGAGCTAACTTGTCGGGTAATGTGGTATTATGTGTACTTGATACATATATTTATATAAAATGATGCTTGGAGGTTTTGGCTTTAAATGGAGTTGGAGCCTACTTCCCAAAAAATTCCTAGCAGTCATGGCTGAACTAAAATTTTGTAATGTTCCAATTGAACTGAAATCAGTTATTTCGCTGACAGAATTAAAATAAATACTGAGTTTCAACTCAGTCAGAAATGTTTTTCCTTGGACCTCAAATGTCTTCATTTTCTTTCTGTTGAAATCGTGAAAAAAGATAAATTAATTGGTGCACTCCATATTTAGGGGTGAATAGGAATTATTAACTAACTTAACTGAGATACACAGATAATTTTAACAGACTTTTGTCTGTTTAAGAATGGCCTCTTTTTGCCAGATAGCGTGACTGAACAGCCGACCTCCTTCTGTCTGTTTCCATTTGAAACATTTAATAGCTTTTGAACTCTGCTAAGTTAATAAGTAACTATTTTGATTTATCTTTTCTTTTTAGACGGGTAAGAATAGAAAAAATACTACTTAATGTACCTGTTAAACTTCAGCATACAAATGACAGTTAAACAAATGAACAGTGAATATGTTAATAAAAACTAATTAGGTAGCAAAAAACCACATGAAAAATAGGATACTTGGTCAGGTATCATCCAGATGGATTGCAGAATGAGAGCAATTTGGCAGAAACAGTGTGAGAAACTAGCTTCACGAAACTTAAGACAGAATTCATCGCTACCTGACCATAGTGTAGGTATCTAGATCTGAGAAAATCAACTAAACACTAATTATAAGTCAATGGAAAGAATAAGACATTTATAAAGAAGGACCCATCTCAGCCTGAGACAGATGTCTAAACTGGTTTTGGTGACTCAGGATATGAAAGAGTTGATAGCTGTTTGAGCTAAATTATGACATGGCTGCCTACATTATGTCTGAAATGACAACTGTCACCATCTAAAGCACAGAGAACAAAATTACTTTCTTTTTAAGAGATTTTTTTTTTTTGTTACTAAGCAGTTTTTTCATCTTGTAACTCTCACCAGCAAAGATGGCATATTTTGATTTGATTTGGAATTGTAACTTGTTTTTATATTTTATCTGCACAAAACACTGATCATTGCTTTAAAATGGGCATACAGGTTCTCAAATAACTTAGCTTTAGATCTTTACTTTTGAGTTAGAGCTGTTTTTCATATCCAATTAAAAATCAAAATGGAAAAAAGTACATAGATTCATAGTGGCATATAGGTGGGATATATTAATTGAGCTGATTTGTCTGAAATACTAGGTTAATCATATTTGTTATGCTTGTAATGCTTGTAAATCAGAAAATAATTGCCTAATTGTAGATTACATATTGATTAAAGCTCATGTGTGATTTCAGAGGATGACTATATTTAGGTTTGCATACCCTTCTCCAGAGAAAAATGTTCATTTCTTCTAGACTTTGGAATGAGTGTTTTCAGCAGATGTTTACAGCATACTGACTTGCAACTTTAATTAATGATTTTTATTTGAAAATGTGTTACATATTCTTTTACTATTTTTCTCTCTGACGTTTTCACAAGTTACTCACAAGATATGAACAAATGGTACTTTGTAATGCCACTGTTTGAATTCAAAATAAATACAAACCTTTATGAATGTCTGCTTTTTACAATGAACTAGAAACTGCAAAAATTATGGCTTTAAAACAAATGTTTTGCTTTCAGGTGGCCTAGCAAGGAAAATAAAAATTGCTATTAAATTTAAATTCCTTTTTGAATGTTATGCTGGTTGTTTTTTAAAGCATACGCTGATGTTAAACAATGCCAAATTACATACCTCAGAAGCCTGAATGTTGTTGTATTTGATTTGCATTATGGTTAAATCCAGGGTTCTTAACAAATTTTATCTCTTCACAAAGGGACAATTTTGTAGTGATTGACAATTTCATCCTGCTTGAAGAACAGAATAAAGAACACAAAAAAACCTTCTTAGATGAGGTTTGAAGAGTACAATACCTATGTTATTGCTAAATAATGTAAGTGCAACTATTAGTCCATAAAATTTCATCTACACAAAAGTAAATTCAGAGCCAAATTCAGTTGTCTGATTTAGAAATAAAATCCTGACAGTACATGATTTCTGATGATTAACATCATGCTTAGAGTGAGTGATGGTATTCTTTTCAGGTGATTGATTAGCGATTCCATTGATTTAATGCCGTGATGTTCCTAATTAATAATTTATGTAATGATATGAGACTAACTAGGGAACTTAATCAGGGAAAATCCATAACAATATTGTCCAAATCAGAGTATGCCAGTAGTAAATACTGAATGGAGGCACTGAGAGTCCCACATAGTGTGAAAGAGTGCATGTTTTTATTATGCTGTAATAAATAGACTGTTGGGAACACAGGATCATGAAAGACATTGCTTGAGAGTAACCAGTGGAACAGCAGGCAGACTAAAATATACTTTATGCTTTTTGTCTTACAATTAAAGTAAAAAGTTGTGGAAGTCATTGCTTATAGCTGGCTTAATATAACACTTAACTTTGTTTTAGCCACTCTAAGATTTTGTTTTCCAGTTTCAGAAACATTTTCAGTTACATTCTCAGTTTTATTGTTATAATATGGTACAAATTCTGGTAGGACATGTATGGCAGATGGGGGATCAGGGACCAATGGAAATATGATTTTCTCCTTAATGGAGTGGTGAAACTCAAGCTTGGTAATCTCTGAGTAATTTTAAATCAGTATTGCCCCAATATACTTACAAGTGTTACATTTTTTGTTAAAATAACACAGGCTTTTTCTTTGATAAATGGTGGACTGGTTCAGTTTAGCTTCCTAAGCTACCTTTAACCATGTTAGTGTTTCTACTTCAGTTGTTTTCCTAAACATGCTGCTGCTCTTGTTATATCAACCTTCATTACAGTACTTACTAACTCATCCCTTTACTTTCATTCTCAGGTATATTTTTTAAACATTAAATTATTTTTAAAAAATGAAGCATTTTTATCTATTTTGTACCATAATTCCAGAGAAGATTGGAAAATTATTAGTAATGCACAGAAAGTAATTCAAATATTGTTTAAAATTCTTTCAAGTAAAGGCCCTTCATCTTTATTGGATATGTAAGAAAAATCTATTCCAAATCTGTCACAAAGATTACTTGCTTGTAAAGCTGGTATTTAACAAACATTATTATATTTGCTTAGTTGTTTAGAGTAAGTCATACGTTTAAACTGATTCTTATATACATCTTGCAATACTTTGGAAAAAAAGAACTTCTCCATTCTCACCATTCTCAGCTTTTTCACTTACTGTTCGTACGCACCAGCTGAACTAGTAAGGATCTGAACTGGAATTAAATGAAAGTTTTTTACCCTTCCTGAAAGGATCCTAGCTTGAAAACCTGATTAACACTTCAGTTACATCTGGTGCTAATTTTATATTTGGCAATTTCCAGTGGATTGCTGGTTGGATTTTTTTTTCTCTGAAACTTTACTGCTAATACTGCTTTTGTTACACTTATTTAAATGTCGTGTAGTGAGTCCATACTTAAAAATCAGCTATTTTAATTCCAATGAATTTTTAACTCTATTTTAAATGCTTCTTATTTGAATTTTAAATTTGAGTTTAGTAAAATACATTATTCTTCTTGTTGTCATTGTTAGATTGTTCATCACTGTAGATTTTGTTCTTATTAGCGAGATAAATTTGTACATAGTTAGATGTGGTTATAAATAAACATGCGTTTCCCTTTTGAGAGCTCTAGACTTTCAGTTCTTAATGGTTTCGCTAAACCTGTAACAGTTCTTATTTAAAACCTTTTGTTAAATAAAAAGAGTTTTGAAAAACTCTAGACAGCTGCAGGGAATTGTCCTCTATTCTTGTATGGAATTCGTATATGGAGATCTCATAGCTAGCATGATGCAGTTGGTGAGGAATCTACACCATTCAGAGAAAAAAAACAAAGTTCACAAGTATTTAAAATACCTTCTAAAAAATTGCAGATACCAACTTTGTGTGGCTAATTTGGAATTATTCAACTTTTCTTCAAGTAAGTGTAACAGTTTTTTAGGAAAGAGATTATCTGTACACGTGCAAAGGTTTCACAAGTTTTCTTATATAGTTCTATCAATAAGTATCTATCCAGAGTAAGGTGAACAGGTTTTCTCATTTGTCTGGATGGTGTATATCTGAGAATGCAGAAAGCTTTTACGTTTGTAATTGTACATTATATGTAATTGTTCATGGTACGTTAATGTACTCACAGATTTGAATTAAAATAATATATAATAACCTTTCAGATGCACTCCAAAATTTTAAAAAGAACTTTCAGTGGAAGAGAAGTTGAAATCAAACAAGTGGAAATGAGACAGCCTAACATATGTACCTGACGCTATTTATCTTACGGATAAATAACAAGTATACTTATAGAAGTGTCTCTGCAAGCTCCAAAGTATGCAACTGTGCTTCCAAATAATACATATGAGAGTTTCTGCCCTTAACAGAAGTCGGTGGTTTAAGTACTGTGAACATCCACTCACCTCCCCGAGACCCACAATAAAAGAATTGTTGGTTCAAGCTTTCACTCATTTCTTTGATAGCTTGTGCCTTGGCTTATGACCTCCTCTTCAGCCAAAAGTGAAACCCTGCTTCGTGCTCTGGAAGCCCCAGAACCTGTGTCCTGATTTTCTTCCCAGATCTGGCAAAATAAGGTACCCTTCAGGTTTTGAGTTCTTCTGTGTTGAATCCTTATTTAAAGCAGCAGAAGAAAAAGTAGCAGAGTAATTTTATACAGTGTAATACAAACATGAGGTAAAATGGCTAAAAGATGAAAAGAATTCCTAAAGAAGTGGATTTTAGAAAGGATTTTTAAAAGGAATTTGAAGTACAGGTTTAGCTTCGCAGATAAGAAGAAAGGTTTAGTTAGTGAGAATATGCGAATGTGTTTATGTGTATTAAGTTTAAAATCTGTCTGTCTTAACCAGCATCTGCCACAAATCTAATAATTGACTTTTTTTGTTATTTCTGAGGAGATTCAGGGTAGTGGGAGATGAGACCGAATTGCCAAATTTCATACAAGTTGTATAAAAAAGTTCAGTAATGTCTAAATGAAGATTTTGTGTGTGCATGTGATCAGATTGTGGTATTTGGAATAAATATTCAAGAACTAAAAAGCATTTTTATTCACCTACTAAACCAATTAATCTTTAGTAAAGAAAACCAAAAAAGTAATTTTTTAGATTGTTTTCCTAACCAATATGTCAATATGGTACCAAAGCTAAGTTTATACTTGGTTTCTACTATTAACTGTTCTTTAGGCCCATAGTCAGTACATAGGTATTGAGCAGCAGATCAGCATGTCTTATGGAAGTCTTCAGAGTATGTACTTGCTCTTAGCCAGCCAGTTGTTAGTTGAGGTAGAAGAGAACTGAGGGAATTCTCTTATGGAAAGGGATTAGAAAGGATAGGAAAAGAAGGGGAGGAACTTAAAGTAAGTGAAGTAAAAAGGGAGGAGAAGCAATGCATCTTGCATGAGGACATTTCAAGACACTATTTCTGAAGAAGCCTGAGCTTTGCTTCTCACATGACAAAATCTAGCACTTTCTGTATGCTGTAGCTCTGTTAGAATGTTAATCAGGTAAATAGCAAATTTTTCTTTATTTTTCTCAGATTATTCTGCCTATTTATATGGTTACGTATATATCCCTAGCATATTCTGGTAAGTAGTTAGAATTAAATTCTTCTGTTGCTGAAAGGAGACACAGCCCTGTGTTTTCTTTAGGTTTTCTTACCATTTCTCTGTCCATCTTTTTGATCACATTAAAACTAAGTTTTTCTTTCTATCTTAGTAAAATACGATCTTTGTAAAATACAGTTGCTCTTCAGAAGCAACTAATAAATATGCATGTAAAAATTCTTTAAAACCTGTGTTGCTTTTCTGTGCTTCAGTAATGCAACTGGGCAGCCAGTGTCCTTAAGGCATAGCTGGGCTGTAATAAATGGGGCAGTCGAATCCTCTTATGGTTGCTGCTTTAAACTACCTTAGTGAAGTGAAACCCCTTCATTCTTAAGCGTAGAGGAACAAGTGATACAGTCTAGATTTGACTGCAGTCGAACTTTGCAGGTTCACTACTCTCAGCACTGCCTGTTGTGGAGAAACCCAGAAGATGTGATTATTAAGTAGCTATAAATTATTTCTTTTGTCTGTGTTGCTAACTTCTTCTTGTTCTCAAGAACTTCTGGCCCATGCATGTCAAGTTGCTTTTCTCCCTTGCCTTTTGTGGGTTGCTGTGTGTCAAGATTGGTAACCTAATCCTACTAATATACTTGGACTCATGGCATAGTGTGGGTCTCAGAACCTCCTGGTAGAATTTGTGTACTCATTGACACTATAATTTTCACTTGACATGTGATAATACCTTTTATAAAGATACCAAATCTTATGTAAAGATTTGGAAAGATAGATCATCTACCATATCTGTCAACAGTCGATACTAATATATTATTTATTTTCATTGTTTAGAAATAAAGACTTATGACTTTTAGATGAACAGAGACAAGTAATAGATTTCTCCCACTGGAATACAAAAATGCTCTTTTTTTTTTTTCTGCTAAACAAGTGTGTACTCTTAGGTACCTCTTGCCTTACAGATACTTGCAGTTGTTAAGCTAGTTATCTCTTAACGCTTCATTATATAAATGAACTGGATTATAGTTTTAATATTTCTGTTTGAGAGGAGCATTTTAGCTGTGTGATGCTCAGATGACTTACACTGACAAAGATGGACTCATCTGATTGATATTTCCCATTGTGTTGAGGCTGAGGTCATCTGAAAAAATTAATCTCTGATTTTCAATGGTAGTAATAAATTTGGGACAATAAAAGTTCTTCAAAGAGCCTACATTGTCTGACAATTTGCCACTTAGAGTTTTCAAGATCTGTGTATTTAAACAGTTCTAATCCATGTAATGTAGAGTATTGATTTTGTATGGTGCTTGAAAATGTCATGCAAGATTAAATCTTATAGCAATCTAAGTGTACTATGACAATACAAGTTAATGTTATTAGCCAAACTTGTTATAGCATAAAAATGGTATCAAGTTTAGTTGACAAGACTTACAAGTGAATGAATTATGCTATAATTTCTTTATTATTTACTGTTCAACCTTTCCAGAATTTATACTAGCTTGATGTCAGCCTGCCTGTAGTTTCTCAGTTTTCATCTTCATAAACATGAATACCACACTGAGTTTTTGCAGTTTTCTTGATCTTGGAGAATATTCCAAGATTTGTTAAAAACACATTAATGTTTCAGTGAATTCCCTTTGCTTTAATTGCTCTCCAATGGCTTTAGTACTTGTCAGGTGCAAGTTGCCTGTCTGGATTTTAATAAAATCCTCCTTTTCCCAAATTGTGATTTGCTAAATGCTTCTTTCCCAGTTACATTTTAAGAATCGGTTGTTATTTTGCTAAACCCTATGGTTGTGGATTTTTGACACCTTTTGGTTTTCCTCTTACTCATATGGGTTTTGGTGGTGGGTTGACCGTGGCTGGTCACCAAGTGCCCACCAAAGCTGCTTTATCACTCCCCTCCTCGGCTGGACAAGGGAAAGGAAATATAACCAAAGGCTTGTGGGTCGAGATAAGGACAGGGAGAGATCACTCACCTGTTGCCATCATGGTCAAAACAAACTCAACTTGGGGAATTTACCAGCCAAAATCAGAGTAGGGTACTGAGAAACAAAACCAATACTTAAAACACACCTTCCCCCATCCCTCCTTTCTTCCTGGGCTCAACTTCACTCCCAATTTTCTCTACATCCTGTCCCCCAACAGTGCAAGGGCAGAGGGAACAGGGGTTGTGATCAGTTCATCATGTGTCTCTGCTGCTCCTTCCTCCTCAGTAGAAAGACTCCTTACACTCTTCCCCTGCTCCAGCATGGGCTTCCCGCAGATCACAGCATCCTTTGGACATCCCCCTGCATCCATGTGCTCCACTGTGGACCTTCATGTGCTGCAGAGGCACAGCTGCCTCACCATGGTCTGCACTGCAGACTGCAGGGGAATGTTTGCTTCAGCATCTGGAGCATCTCCTTCCTTCTGCACTGACCTGGGTGTCTGCAGGGCTGTTTCTCTCACATATTCTCACTCCGCTCTGTCTGCAGCTGATATTGCACAGCAACTTTTCCCCCTTCTTAAACATGTCCCAGAGGTGCTACTGCGATGGTTCATGACTTTGGCTAGTGGCGGATCTGTCCTGGAGTCAGCTGCACTGGCTCCGTTGGACATGAGGGAAGCTTCGAGCAGCTTCTCACCGAAACCACCCCTATGGCCCCCCACTACCAAAACCTGCCATGCAAAGTCAGTACACTTTATTTGCTAATGATTTCCACTTCAGGGGTCTGGCAGGCCTCTAGCACAGAGACTACACTTGTGGTGTTACTAATGGACCTTTGTTTCCTGCTTAGAGATCAGATCTGAAGCATTTGCAGTATGTAATGAGCACATTGAGATTTAATATGCTGTCTTGTGTGATCTGTTGCCTATAGATACTTCCTTGAAAGTATGGATATGATGGGGCTTCTTAAGATTAAGTGAAACAATGGCAGGAAAAGCCATTATTTAACCAACCTTCTGTTGACAGCAGATCATGTTTTGTTAGTAAACTTTCTGGCTTGGGAATGTAGTTATACTTTCAGCTGTTCTTTAGGTACCATGACGTAGTAATGCCAAAAAGTGACACACTCTTCATTCCCTGTGTTCACTTGGTAAGGAGCTTACAGCCTTCAGGCATGGATATGTCATTAATAAATGGGATATCACTGTAAATGTTGAGTTTTGAACTGCTTCATTGCCAGCCTCCTTAGCTGGGCTGTGCTGTAATTCTGCTAGTGGTGGAGCAAATTATAGAATCATAGAATAGTTAGTGTTGGAAAAGACCTTAAAATCATCTAGTTCCAACTCCCCTGCCATGGGCAGGGACACCTCCCACTAAACCATGCCACCCAAGGCTCTGTCCAACC
>JASSUY010029876.1:0-15260 GCA_032466535.1 Forpus xanthops
ACTTGTTAACGTCCCCACAAAGCATTGTGGGAAAGCCCTCCCCCGCCCTGCGCCCGGCCCGGCCTGGCCCGGCGGCCAGCGGGGCAGGGCGGAGGGCGTCGGGAGCTGCTGCCGGGGCGGGGGACAGGACCGGGATCGGGATCGGAACGGGGACCGGGGGCAAGACCCGAACCCTCGGCTCTATTCGCGGCACGATGCGGCAGGCAGCGGCTGGAGGAGGGCAGCCGCGGACCCCGGCCCACGGCTCTTCGCCTCAGGCAGCGGCGTGAGGGGCAGTGCCGTACCGCTTGGGCTGGGAGCCGACAGCACCGGGGTGGGTTTTGTGTTCGTTGTTTCTTTCTCTTTATTTTTCTCGCCCCCTCCCCTTCCTCGGGAGTCGTGTCGCTGCCTCTGCACGCACGCAGCAGCCCCTCAGCGCGGTGTAGAGCTGCGCACACGCGTAGAGTGCCGGCAGTAACCTGTGAAACAGGGCCCTCTTGGGCTGAAATGCGTGTTTCTCGCGGTGTTTGTACTGTTCTGATGGCTTTGGGGTTAGTTCGGCTTTGGGGTTTTGGTTTGTTGGGTGTTGGTTGGTTGCTTAGCTCCTGCCCTTACAGACGCTCGCAGCCCCCTGGGCCCAGAGGCAGAGGCTGCAGCCAGGCGATGGAACAGGGCCCATTTGTACATCGTGTTCTGCAAACCCACCTGCTCCTGCACAACTGCTTTGCATAACAGTGTTATTTTCACAGGGTAATCTCCCCTGTTAGCTGTGTGCTCCAGATGCTTGGCAATCGATTGTTCATACCTACATGGTTGTGCAAACTGGCTTCTCCAAGGCAAGGCTGTTGGGGATGGTGCCTCTTGCTATGCAGGGGCCATCGTGCTTCAGGGAGAAGTGGGTGAGAAATCTGTGGGGAAACGGCCTACTTCAGGCTCTTAATAAAGGTTATCAACAGAACAGGATTGCAGCGTCTTTAGAAAACTTTTCCTTCGACTTTAATTAAAATAATTATAAGATCCAGATCATTTTAGTATTGGATTTTCCTAAATACATTTATATTTAAATTTACATGTTACGCCTCCCAGCTCTTTGAAGAATAACCCTCAGCCAAACCTCTGATGCATTGCCACTGCAAGAAGGTACTTGTGCTCAAGATTATTTTCAATATTCATCAGTAATGCATTTATAAAGCGAGAGCTCCTTGCAAAAAATTTAATGTAAATGCAGAAGGAAATAAACTTAAATCCTTTGCATTTGCAGTGCAGACTTAAATCAGTCCACTTCTAATTCGACTTTATAAATACAGTTGGGAGTGTAGTTAATCATTCCACTGCCCTGCCCGAAGCTGTGCTGGAGGGGAGTGTGGTTGGTCCCAGCCTCAACCCAGGAGACTCCACTGCAGGAGGACAGAAGCATTTCTGCAGCCATCAGCCATCCCTGCTGGTCCATGGGAGCCCAGAGGACACGCTCCAACATGATCTAGAGCCGGTTCTATGAGCACTGTGCAAGGACCAGGGAGTTACAGTGAATCAGCTAAAGGTGAAACCATTTTTAGGATGTAACTAATTTTATGTCTCCATCAGTCCAGGTTGTTGGAGTGGAGTTAGTTCTTTGATTTTGGAGGTTGGATGTTTGCTTCCTAGTGAGCTTCTGTGTTATTGGTGACATTTTCTGTTACAAAATGAAAAGAAGGTTTTCCTTCATTTTCTTTTTTAAAGCAGCTGAAAATAGGATGAGTTTTATGTGTGTACGCATCTAAAAATACACATATGTCCTCTGGAGTTCTGTTTGGGGTGAGGCAGAAATTTGCTGGGTTTATTTTTGATGTAAGCTCTCATTAACTTTTAAATCCATTTGTTCTGACAGCATTTCTTTATGCTGTGTTAGGAAAAGAATTGTGTAGCTGGTGACCAAGTTATACAAGGAAGGATTTGCTCAATGGGACACCAGTTTCACTGCGACCTGACTGTTATTTTAAAATGCCTAGATTGAAAAGTATTGAAAGGCAAAGCCTATCAAAGGAGGGCAGAAAGAGCCCAGAAAGGAGCAGGGCAAATACCAGGGCAGCAGGGGAATCCCCCAACTCCAAAAGAGTGCTGTGTATAAAACACAGCATTACGGAGACTGTGCCCTTCCACCCACTGCTTTTTATGATGTTACTTAAACTAAACCTCTTAGCCTCCATATGAAGTAGGTTTTACTTTATTTTGTAGACTGGTTAACAGCATTGCATAATAAGCATGTAATATTAGCTGCTACTGTGGGGAGGAACTCCACAAGATGTCTCTTTCTCTCTCCTTGAACTGTATTACCCAGTGGAAACTGATTTGGGCTTCCAACTACAATCAGACACATCATTCACAACTCTGCAGGCTGAGATGACAAACCAGGTCTTCACTCAGCACTGGTCTAGGCACAGAAACATGTGTTATGTGCTGACTGCACTTCCAGAACTGTTCAGGCTTTCTTAAGTTCCTGGAATCCTCATGTGCTGTGTGCACTAATGGGATTTCATGACAAGAAGAGCTCACAGCACTAGGCTTCTGACCAAGGAGACCAAGTCACATGGAGTCTGGAAGCAGAAGAAAAGCAACAGTATGTTGCAAATGTAAGAAATGCCCAAGGCATAATGGGGAGGCATGAGATAGGAACAAAACAGTTTGCTCAGCATCATGAGACTTGACAGGACTCGGATCCTCAAGAGCCAAACAGTGATATTTCTAGGGACTCATTATAATGGTAAGATTAAAACAGAACAACAAACCAACCAACCAAACCAACCCCCCTCCACCAACTGCAGCAACACCAAATCCAGTCCCACTTCTATGCTTTTTAGGGTTTCAAAACCTTTCAGATCTGAAAATTGCAGTTTCCTGATGAAAAAAAAAATATTTGGAAAGCCCCACCTCCCAGTGACCGAATCTGCAAGTCCTGTACAGAAGGCACTAACACATCCAGTCTCCCTATCCGTAAGTTGGGATTCTGTAAATGCCTGTTCACAGGGCTTCTCTCTATTCTGTGAAGCTAGGAGCCATTCCCAGGTCCTTGGAGAATGTAGGCCTCTTGCCAGCAAAACAGGAGTTTGAAAACCTGGGGCCACTTGGGGCTGCTAGGCTCCCTGCCATGAAGCTCAGATCTGAGCAGAGCTCCGAGAGGTGTGGCACAGATTCTGGAAGGGTTGGGAGCTCTGAAACCCTCATTTGCTTTGGGGCTAACGGAGAGCTGGTAGCCAAAAAGCCCTAGAGTCCTGGCTCACCCGTGAGCTGCACACTTGGAATCACAGCAATAGCTTGGTTTCTACATTTTCCAAACAAAACTGTTACTGCAGACCTCCACTGCTGCTTTGTTTCTCCTCAGCCTTCTATTTTCCCAGGAAATTGAGAAAAATAATTTTTCATTCTGTGATAAAGTTCATTCCTGTTTCTGGGAACTGGTATTTCTTCAATTCCAATACAGAAAACTCAGTTTTCAGTCAGCTCCACTCATGATATCTATCTTCAGAATACTGAAAAAACCACTACAATTGACGTCTAGAAGTAGTAAGCTTGTAACAGAACACATTGAGCATGGAATTGCCTCCTTGACCCAGCAGCCTAACATCCCAGCAGGCATAATGAGCAGCTTCCACCTCTAAGCAGAGCAACAGGAGGCCTTTCTCAAGAGAAGTTCCAGGCTGATTGCAGTACTAGAAGCAATGTGTTTATTGTCTTTGCACACTGGAGTTTATAAGTTTTTGAACTCCAGAAACAGCAATCATGGGAAATGAACAGAAATGATGTGACTTATCCTCTGCTGCAACAAGCCTGTGGCAGACCTCAGGTTAGACAGCAACAGTAATTCTTAGTCTTACTAAACAATAAAGCAAACTGTTTTTCCAGGCAGCCATGAATGCCTGATTAAGCTGAAGAGTAGCAAGTAGTGATTTTCCAACATGAAAATTCCCCTGGAATTCCTCCAGAGTCCTCTAATGAACAAATGATCTCAACTTTAATCTCACTTTGCAATTACCCAAGGATAACATTTCTCCAACATGGACTCCTTAAACACATACATTTTCTAGAACAAGTAATATTCAAACTAATTCATTCTTCCTTTGATCCACAAAAGGAGACTGTTGAGACACAAACAGCAATAAGGAGAGGATACTCAGAGTACATTGAGGAGATAGGAACTACAAAGTGGTTTGATCCCACATTGTCAAGATCAAAGATCTTCAATCTCAATGCTTTTTTAAGAAGCCAGCGTGCCTCTGACCTTTAAATTGCTCCTGGAGGAGTTGTATCTGACATGCATCTGCATTCTTGAGATGAACTAGTACCAGAAGTTTACAGCTTGTCTTTTTTCCTAGCAAGCTGCTTGTGGCAACCTTTTCCACACTGAAGATACACTCCTTTTGCTTGCATTGATAGCAGTCTGCCAGAAAAGCAATCAAAAAAAAACCCAATCAAACAAACAATAACCCCCAGACTCCAGGCTAAATAATTACTGGATTCTTTTCCACTCAGCTTGGGCTTACTGTACAGCTTAATCATTCTACAGTGGTTTTAAACTCCTCTTTTAACTTTGTGATGTGCGAGGAGGGAAACCCCAAGGGATTCTTGCTTCTGGTACCAAGTACAAGGTACACACCAGGGCTTTCTCACTCTTGAGGACAGTTAGGTAGGGAGTTTGCCTTGGGCAGTACGTTGTCAAGGCCAGACAACCAAGTCAAACCAAGTGAACTCTGTGAGGGCAAAAATGTGTTTCAGACCAAAAGGCAAAAAGGTTGATCGCTGTGGATCTTTGGTATGAGCATAGAAGGATTATGAAGATTCACTTTCAGGACCTAAACTGAATTTTAAGGAGATACCTGGACTGTTGAAAGGTAGGAGTGGTTCCAAGTTCCTCCCAACGCTGACAGCAGAAGATATTTGTGAAGCGAGAAACCATCTCCTCTCTCCAACAAGCTTGTGCTCTAAATGCAAACAAAGGCAGCACAAAGGGACATAGCTAGGCCAGAGAGATACAAAGATACACAAGAACCCCAGTAAGTAGGGTCAGGAAACCACTGAACTATTCCACTCTAGGATAAAAAGGGAAAAGAGAGTTGGCTGAGGAAACAGGTCCAGTATCTGTTAGAAGTGTCACAGAGCCATAAGTTTAAATACTTGGGGTTGAAGATTCTGGTTCAGACTTGCAACAGAAGAGAAAGTTTATGATAAGATCAGGGAGATGCAAGTTCTCACTTCCCCCGATGACCCACTGCTCCCCTTTCTGATCCCACTTGCCTCTGCTTCCAGATGGATTTTTTTCCAGTTGAGAAGGTCAGAACTGAAGTTAATTTGTTCATCACCCCAGCAACAGCCAGTTTTGCTCATGCTAAGTCTAACCTTGCACAGACCAGTACATCCCCTTCTCAGACATGGTTGTGACAAGACTTTACACAGCCCATGCAGCTGGAAACAGTACAGTTTAGGAAGTTAGATGCTAAGCATCCTAGGCATTGTAAACAGTCTGCTCCCCTTTCTCCCTTCCCACACTGATATTTCAGCTGCTTTTTTTGTTGCTTAAATGCAGTCAGCTGGATTGGTATGGCTTGATAAGGTTATAACCCTCCCAAAAGACATTCTCAAGTTTCCCTTAAACTATGTCCAATGTCTACATTTCAAATTGAAATCATTGCTTAAAAGTTTCCATCTTTTCCTGTCCCTCCACAAACTTTCCCCACTCAAAAATCACTCTCTGAAATTCATATGGTAATTACCTGTGCTAAGCGTGGCAGTTTGAATGCAGTTCAGTGTGCTTTTAAAGAGACAAACACCTCAGTACATCATTTACAATACAGTCTCTGCCTCATTAATTATGAGCAGAATAGTTAGTTATGGCTAGCATGAACAATCATTAGAAACCAGAGCAAACTCAGTAAATCCCATTGATTCTTACTATACATTCATGCTATGGTTTTACTTCCTTCAAAAGACAGAACAGGCACAAGGGGAAAAGTCTACAGCTTCCTTCCATTACAAGTGGGTTAAAGCAAACAACAGGACATTAGCTTCTCCAAATGTAACACATTCAGTGATGAGGAGCAGCAGTTCTGAAGTACTGTCTTAGTCAACTGCATAATTGCTTTTGTATCCATAATAAACTCTTACCAAAAAACCTGAAAATCAATGCCTTGCACCAAGCAAAGTTCAGGTACATTTCTCAGTCAATTTAGATAAAGTCTATCTGTAGTCCCAAATGACAAAAAATAGCACTATTCTTAAGGAGGAACATCCAGAATTTTGTTCAAAAAGTATCTTGACATAACATCAAAATACTGTAGGTTACCTCAATGCATGCCACTGCAAAACCCTAGGATTTTATTATATACAGTATATCCTCTCAATCACAGCCTCACAAATAGTCCTGTAATGAAATAAGCACAGAATTATGTGTTAGATAGATACAGGTATACATGAAAAAGAAATCACAAGACTGCTATTACACAGGCAATACAGTTTTATTATGCTCCTTCACCAATTGTAGCAAAAACATTTAACACCTGAAAGAATAGTCAAGGGAACTTAATTGTCAACAGGAATTCCAGAATTATGTTCTAATTTTTAGACCACAAAGGCTTGACAAAGAGGAAACAAACCATACACACACTGGAATAATAGTCTCTATTATGAACATTGTATGCCTTCTTTAAAAGCACTGAGATTACTGAGGCACCTCACTGCAGGTTATGTATCATCTCCTCTTTGGCAATGAGATGTGTGGTTTTGTTAACCAGGGCCATGAGTGAGTTGAGCTTGTGAGACCAGTCATTGAGTATATTGTTTGGGTCCTTCGGCCTCTGAAAATTGATGATTCCTGCCAGCCTGTCTACTTTAGCAAAGATGGTCTTATTAACTACCAGGTTAGACAGGAACTCCTCCGATTCCTGTAAAGAGATGCAACACTAAGTCAGGAAAAAAGCGTTTTTACCTATAAAACACCAGAATTCCTCCCAAGCATAAAAGCAGGAAACAAGATTTTCTTTCCACTTAGCAGAAATACAGCTATAGTAATATTGTACTTAAGACCCCACACAATTAATATTATATATGTTGGCACTGCAAGGTAATTACCTTTCATAAAATCAGAAGTTTAATATACTACATGAACAGACTTTTTACACTTTGGAACACTTGGCTATATCAGAACAAGCCATCTGACAAGGGAGGCATCAGAAAATCTGTGAATTACTAACTACTAAACAAGGTTTACTTGTGGAAAAGAGATTTAAATACAAGGAAGTAAGGCAAAGCTTTTCATTTGGGCTTGAAATACCAATATGCCATGATGTACGAGTCCCTTTGGAAAGCTCTTGAAAACACAAAGAGCAATGACAGAAGAACTACTTGTGCCCATGTCCCCAAAGTACAAGCATCTATGAACAGGGACATTTAAAGGTGAGAAACCAAAAAAAACTGTTATATCTTCAGTCAGTTTTAATTATCCGTTGACAAAAAAGTTTTTAACACTGAAACACAAGACACAAAGCTCCAGCACTTAAACGAGATGTTGAATATAAATGAATTTTTAAGAGCAGCTTTTGCCTTATGGGCACGTGCATCATGAAACCGAGTTTTGCCTGGATTAAAAAGCCCCATCAGTTTTCTAACTCCCTAAGAGGCATGAAAACACTCAGGTCTTCATGTTGACTAGCAAAGCAACAAATAATCAATCAATACTATTACACACTTTTACACTCCTCATAAAAAGAACCCAATGAACTGAAGTTTAGTTAATGCTCCCTATCTATTACTATAGCACACTTTGTTCTCCCTGTAAGACCTGAAAAGCGCTGGTAACTTAAATGGGGGATGAAGGACAAATGACAAAGCCAGGAAAGCTACAAGAATAATACAAACATATAGAGATACAATAACACCTACTATATCCATAGCCACATAAGTGTAAACCCTGAGAAGCGTGAACCAAGCACTGTACTTCTACAATGCTACATCTTCCTGCATTGGCTGTAAACCAAAGCAATGATGACCCATAGCATCACTAACAGAGCCTTCCAAGCAAAAAGAGAACTCGAAGAGAACATAACTTTGCTTACACTTTTGCCACAAACACATATACACATACGCTTGGGCATCCTTTATGAAAGGAGGATAAGGAAGGTAACACTTACATCAACAGACAGATCCAGGAGCTGTGCCATTCTCTTCATTGTAATTCTGGTGTAATATTTAGCCATTATCCTGATATTCTGGAATAAAAGTTTTCAGAGTAGAGAGTTATGTGTAAAAAATAACTGAAGCAGGCTGCAAGAATATAAGAGCCAATGTTAAAAGCAGATTAAGAGCTGTGTCTAGCATAAGGTATACGAGGTAATTACGAACATAAGTTCTTTTCTTCGTAAAAGATATAAAAGTCTCTAAGTGACAAATTATTAGGTAATACAATAGATTAATTACAAATTTAACACAAAACAAGACTTTCTGCTCCATTGAAACGTGAATGCTAAATCTCACAGTTTGAGTGCAGGCAACAGTGTTCTGGCAACTGTGCCAAATATCTATCAATAATACAGGTAGATGAGCAAATGTTGAAGATGGAACACAAATGCACAAGGTAACTATCTGCTGCTTTACTACATACTTCTGTTTCTCTTTGTAACAGAAATACAGCAAGTTAAAAGCATTTTTAGTTGAGGCAGTGAACAGCGCTTAAAGAGTGCCAGACTTACATGTTCCACAACTCTGTTCTTTAAATCTTTCCATCTCTTTTCACCTTCCTCTGTGCAACCAAAAACATCTGTTGCAGGACTGTCGAGAGATCCTTCTCTCAATTCTTTCCCATATTCTTCAACTAGGGCAGTCCATCGCATCAATTCCATGGTGGTAAATAGTTTTAGGAGGTCTCTATATGATTTAGTAAAGTTGGTTTATAATCCTGTATTAATAAACCTCATTTCATACTTAAATAGATCAAACAAGTACTTCAATATGCTTTAATTTTATTTCTATTAGTATTTATCATTCTTTGTGAATATAATACTTCATGCTTTTGGGGCAGCTCAAGTCAGACTGTGTTTCTAATAAAGATCTTTCTGTCATTAAGGGACGTTTACTTTAATGTAGAGCTTGCACAATCATGAATATTGCATTATTTTTCATACAGCTTTAAATTCCAAGATGCTGACAGCACACTCGGCACAGTTTCCACTCGCACGGCCAGTTCAAGAGAAACAGTCTTTGCTTTAACTAAGAACTGTGTGTTAGAAAGAATACTTACTTATACTTGGGCATTTCTTCTAGCTTTTTGTCACTACTAATTCTGTGCACCAAATCAGACTGTTCGTTGTCATAGGGTGAAAGGATAACATACAGAACAACGCTCTTCAGTGCCTGTTTAAGAGGAAAGAGTGTGGGTTTTCTCCCATAATTAAACAAAGGAATTGAAAACACTTCTCACAGACCTTAAGACTTTAAAAGGCTTAAGCCCAGTGTATTAAGTTTAGGTGAAACTGATTTCATCTTGCAGAAAATTACAGCTGTTTTCAACTAAGCAATTTGTTAACACAGCCATTAAGAAAACCCCAAGAACAACAGAGTGATGAGCTACTTCGAATCAGGAAATTGACCTGGTATCGAAACGGGTATTTGCCACATGAAAATACAGACATTTTGTATGCAATACTTCTTTACCTGCTGCCACTTTTCACTTTCAGCCTGGATACATGGAGTATCATAAATGGCTCTGTAGTGCTTGCAGATGGAGAGGTAGGAGCCTTCATGTTGATCCAGCTGGATCATTAAGTTGTAATATTTCAGCTTTAGTTTCTGAAAGAGTAGCAAACAGCAAATTAACACAGCTCCATGGATCATGCTGGATCCCAGAAAACAAAGGGATTCAAGTACACCTGGACCTGAAGACAGGCATGTCAGATTAAAACTGGGAAGGGCAGAGGGAGAGAAAAAAGTCCTCCAGTGACTTACTTCTGTGTTTTCTTCTTGGAAGAATTTTGTGTTAATTTTTTTGCTGATAATTTGAGTGCGAATATAGTCTTTGACAGCTAGGCAGAGTCTCATCTGCTCCAAGATAAATTCTACACGTTCTTTCTTTTCCATTGAACCATAGGTTTCCACCTAAAATGAAAATGTAACTATTCAACACTGTCAAAGTCAAATCAAATGAAGTCTTAATTGTACAAGAAGAGTGGGAGTTTGTCAGGGTGGAAAAGGGGGAACAAAGCAGAAAAAGCAAATGAAGAAAAGGATCAGAAGAATCCACTAACACTGATCTCAATGCACTACCTGGAGGACTGAAATCTGTTTTCCAAGTAGGAAATATTCTAAGTGACCTAACTATGAGACTAACGAAACCAGTTAAAACTGAACTACACTTTCACTAGTAACAGTTAATGTCACTGCATGCATTTCTGCAGATGTACCAGATGAAGTTTCTAAAGACTAATCTAAAAGATGACATGATTTTGAGTGACAAGGCACATTACCTGCAATTCCTGCAGAATAGAGGCAGCCTCTTTCACTTCACCATTCTGTTCTTTTATTGTTGCAAGTGTCTTTGTCAGGCGAGCACGTTCAATTTCCACATATATCTGAAAGCAGAAGCCATAGTTTCAACATTGGAGTTTTCTAAGGAAGTGTGCAACTCTAAGTCTGCAACCCCACTAAGACATTTATGTGATGTTGTCATACAACCAATTAATTCCTTGTGTTTCCATACCCTAGACTGACAATATCTACAACACACAGAGGTAAAACATGATGGATAGTTGATGCACCAGAAGTACCTGGACCAAATTAACCTAGAAGTGATATCTAATATCATCCTTTAAGCAAAGATAAAAGGATGTACTCTGTGAATGAAGTATTAAGTATTTTGACTAAAATACACCAAAACAAGGTTAAGATTTCTGTGGGTAATGGGTACTGAGTAGCACCGTTTGTGCTGTTTTACTCACTCCTAACCAGCTGTACGTCAACAACACTTGATTACTAACAATTCAGACTTTGATCTAGCAAAAGCCATAACAACACAAATTTGCCTTATTCTAGAATTATTTTCTTAAAGTAAAAGGAATATTATGTAAACAATTAGCTTGGTGTAATGTTTTGGTATCACCTTCTGGTTACCATGACTGTAGGTACCACCTTGCTGAGTGCAGGGGAAATGAAACTAAAGCTGCCCATTTCTCTTAGAAATTCAAATGCACAACATTTTTCAAGTGAAAAATAAATCCCATTTTAGAACTCTGAAATGTATTATTTTGTTAATAATACAGCCAAACACATACATCATGGAAATACAACCAGTGTTTTAGCACATTACTTGAATGTGATTGCAGTCTTTTGGAAAGAAGTACACCACTTGTT
This sequence comes from Forpus xanthops, assembly GCA_032466535.1. NCBI lineage: Eukaryota > Metazoa > Chordata > Aves > Psittaciformes > Psittacidae > Forpus > Forpus xanthops. The sequence continues at coordinate 11,347 of JASSUY010029876.1, forward strand.
TTCTCGGGTTAACTTCAATATTACTTTTGCTCTTAATTGTACAATATTAGGAAATAACATTAAGAAGCTATGCTTTTAAAGAAGGTGAACATTTTTATTCTACCTGTTAGACATTCAGTCTTAAAACAAAATCTTACTTTTCCTTCTGTAACCATACGCAATGTGTCAATTAAGCGCAGTTTGACTGACAAGTCTGTGATTTCTTCAACATAAGTGCAGCACTGCTGGACCATTTTAGCAACTGCCTAGAACAATAACAGAACAGAAACAGACTGTGGGGTTAGATCTTGCAAATGCATTCAAACTGTAACACTCAGAGATAAGTACTAAATAGTTTCATATCAAACTGGAGATTCGTTTCAATAAGAATGTAAGATACATCATCACTTTGACTCGTAACAATTGTGTGAAATGCTGCTAGCAACTGATGTTGCAAGTCAAATGTGATGCTGTTCTATGCCTTCTTACATCTGTTTTTCCAGTGACACTCAGTTCATCCCACATGGCTCTTGCCTTAAAAGCAGCACTTCTGCCAAATCCACACGGCTCTCACATGGACTGACAAGATGTACCTGCTGCCCTAAGACCTGCATGGTTGAAGGAAAGTGTATCTTCTTTTAAGGGTATGCACTACCCCTTCTCTTTAGGACACCTGTAGATTTTTCAGGAAGGAAAGGAAGAGGGGCAGTTATTTCTGACTGATGCTCTTCCATCTCTGCGTATTCCCAAAGCGGCATCAATAAGCAAGCATCCTTCAGTGGCAAGCACAGGCACCGGAATATGTTCTCCTGTTAACAATGCTGCCAAAGCTGTTACAATTATTATCAAAATACATCCTTCTAAAAAGCAGAACACAGGATGGAACTTCTAGAAACTCCTTCCCCAAGAAGAAAATTCAGCCGATGAATTGAGAGCTGAAATGATCCAAGTCTTGGGCCAGCCTGAGCAAGTTAGAGAACTAAACAGTACCTGACTTCTACACAAACTCCTAATGTTTCTGTACATTAAGTACGTGACCTTTTTCTTCCTAAAGCAATGATGACATTAAAATTACCTGTTGCTGATTTCTCAAACTAAACACACAGTGCAATAAGTTTTGTACCCTCTTAAGTGCAAGTGCTTTCAGATATCCTGATAGCCTATTTCTGAGACAAAACTGAATTCCAGAGTTGACTTTCAGAAGCAAGCATGTAAATCATAAACCTTATCTGATCACAGCAAACTACAGCCATTGTTTCATGTACACCCCATGTGAACATGAAAAAATTAACAATATAGAATTCAGACTTCATACAGAAGAGCGTGAAGATGAATCACTATCTAAAAGCATTGATACGCATGAAAGCGGAAAGCCACAGCTGTGTTGCCAAGAATGACAAGCTGGATCGCATGGTGCTGAGGCACCACATGAAGACAGATAAACTCCAGACACCAGTTTTGTTACTGGCTTTCATATGCCTACCAAAAAACATCAACAGAAGCTAAGAAGAATACATTCAGGTAGGTGCTACGAGGTCAGGAAAGTCCCTAGACACGAGGGGGAATCAGATCCATAATACATAATCCAAATGTAAGTTTTGTTTCAAAGGATTAAATTCACCTGTTTTAACTGACTTCTTCTCTTCGATAGAAGAATAATGTTTTCATTAAGGGCATCCCAGTCCTTAGCTTCATAACACATTTTCACTATAGCAACTAAGATACGGGATGTGGAGACCATGTCAGATGCCTGTGAAAAACAAAGAGCATATTGGTGATGGACTGAGCAACGTGCAGACCTCCATCCCTTGCATTCCAATTCTATGCAGGAATAAAAGCTGGCTATTCCAAGCCTCATTGATTTTCTTTTTAAAGAAAAGAACAGCAGAAGAGAAACGCCATACTCCAATTCCCCGCACGACTTGAACGCAGTGGCACAGGAGGGGTGCAGGACACCATATGCTGCTTACCGTTCGTGTTTGTTTTTCCAACGAGAGAAGGTTTTCAATTACTTCTTGTAATCTTCCTTCCTAATGTGATAGGGAAAGAATGATCACGGTGAGTGAAGAACACATTTCAACTTAAATTGAGAGTAGCTCCAATTCTCATGTAAGTGGAAACCAGACCAACCTGCACACTCATTTAAGTTTAGGGTGTACTATAAAGGGTTTTTTTCCCCTTAAAAAAACAAAACCACACACGTTATTAACTTTAAGTACAAGGATCTACACACAGATGAAACTGGGAAGGCGAGAGTTCCATTTCTGTCCAACACATGCCATAAGTTGCTAGGTTTCACACTCAAGACAGACAGGCATCAGGTAGGTTAGGTCAGCTCACATTCACCCAGCCAGACAGAAGATTCTTTTCTTCCTAGCCAAAACAAAGCTTTCAGTGAGAACAGAGATGCAATTAGATACCTTGGCCAAAAAACTGTTCTATTACTTCCATACACGTTCATCATATCTTAATTACAGGCTATTACAGAAAGTATAAACTACATGTTTTACTGTCTAAGCATGGAATTAGGCCTTTCCAACCCAAACTATTCCATGATTCTAGCTTCTATAATTGGATGTGTTGCTTTTGGGGGCTTGAGAACTACATTTGCCTTTCTTTAGAAAACCTAAGGATGCCACAATGTACATTTGGCCCTAAATTGTAATTGCTACCAATATGTTGTAAAAAAGAACATTGATGATTTACACTGGATTTTAAATGGCAAAGCTGGACGGGGCTTGGAGCAAGCTGCTCTAGTGGAAGGTGCCTCTGCCAGTGGCAGGGATGGAACTGGAGGAGCTTTAAGGTCCCTTCCAAACCAGTCTGGGATCCCATGACTATGGGAGAATTTTTAACAGCCCATGGTAACTGTGGAGCTGCAACAAAATGGTCAGAAACTAGAGAATCATTACAAAAAAAAAGGAGAAAACTAGATTTATCTCTAAAACACACCCACCCTACGGAGACCTTCTAAACTAGAGGTAATGTTCTGTCAAGGAAGTGCTCCTACTGCCACAAAGCAATACGTGTTATGCAGCAGTGAAGCATGGTGGTGGTGGCCACACTCACGCAGAACTGTGCTTGTGGAACAAAACACCTGTGCCTGCTCTCCATAGAACATGGCCCTGAGATAGTGTCAGATGCATTTTACTCATTTTAAGGCTACTGCCTTCAGAATCTTACATACGCTGTACAGAACAACGTGTCTAGCACAACAAGATGTGGATAAAGGAGGGGATTTGCAGCATGGCAAGAATCAGATGCCATCCTACTGCGACAGAACCTAACAGCAAATCCACTCTGTCTGTTATGAGGTCTGAGATGCGTAAGAACCTCTACAGAAGCAAACCGTTAAGAAACATCCTTAAGAACCCCCCAATGTGTGATTACTTCCAGGAACCCGTCAAAAGGCCGTCCTGAGGCGGCCTACGGCGGGGCGCGCACCCGTCTGCGGAGCAGACGCCGGGCACCCCATCAGCCTGCCATGGCTCTGGCCCTTCATTCCAGACGGGGCACGCACACAGCCGACCAGCAGCAAAGCGCTGCCTGCCCCACCTGACGGGGCCGGCTGCGCTCTGTTTTCCTCTCGCCTCTCTCCCGTACGCTGCCCGCGGAGCAATGGAGCAGCCCCGGCCTCCCCCGTTCCCCAAGGCAGGGCCCGAAAGAGGGGCCCGGCGTCAAGAAGCGGCCGCACAGACCCCGGGCCTCCCCGAGCGCGGCCTAGCGCACCCCGCGCCATGACTCAGCCCGTCCGCCCCGCCGGGCTCCCCGTCCCGCTCACCTGCGCCAGGCGCTCGCACTCGGGCAGCCGCTGGTCCACCGTCGCGCTGTAATCCACCTCCATTTTCACGATGCGGCCATCGGCCCGCTCCGCACCGCCCTCCGCCATGGCCCCGGCTGCGCTCCGCGGCCGGCGCACACACACCGGAAGGACC
>JASSUY010029877.1:0-17153 GCA_032466535.1 Forpus xanthops
CCCCTTAAGACATGTGGATTAATGCTAGTGTTTTGATGGGTCCAAACTGTAGAGCACTCTCTTTGTCATTGTCTGGGTGAATAAATTGCTGTTAGGAAATGTTGATACCAAAAGACGAGCAGGTAGGTAGGCTGCAGAGGCTATATTGATTTAACTAATTTTCCAGTTGTTTTCACTAAGGCTGAGTTAGGATCCCTTAAGGCCTGACCTTCCAGCTGTTGTGGTTAGGGTTTAGTTTTGTATTGGTTTTAATTCTTTAATGACCTGAAGCAGCACATTCAGTATACAGTGTGTAGTGACCCAACTGGTTAGATTCTTGAACTGGCGGTGTTCAAGGACAGGTTGGACAGAGACTTGAGCAGCCTGATCTAGTGGAAGGTGTCTGCCCATGGCAGAGGGGTTGGAACTCTTAAGTTCTTAAGGTCCTTTCTAACCCAAATCATTCTGTGATTATATGACTTTATTTTCTCTGCTATTTTCAGATAACCATCACTGTAATTGGTCTGTGCCCTACCAGAATTATTGCATCCTCTTGCAATGTCACCAGCTGAGTGTGTGCCAGAATGGTGGAGAGCATGACATCAAAGATCTGCTTGGAGGTAATGCCGTGCTTCAGGCTCCTGCTAAGTCCAGGATCCTTGTCCTTTTGCTTTAAATTGCCTGTGTTTACACATTGACTGGCTTTTAGCAGAGAGAAATGGGTTGTGAGATGCCTGCAAGATGATTCTGTAGGTGAACTTAGTCCACTGGAAAAACTGTTTCCTTAGCCTTGTGAGGACTCTTACATGTACATGATCTGTCTTTGAGTAACTGGTGTAACTTACTGAGTAACAGCTTGTCGCCATATTGAGCACGTCATTCATTAAAGCCATTTGCACTCCACGCACTCTCCTTTGGAAAATAAAGGCATAACAGATGTATTTATATTTTTTAAGAGAAAGGAAAAATGCCTTGGCATTGCTTTTCCTGAGATTGCCAGGATTTTGTGCCAGAGGCAGCAGGCTGCTTCTATAACAGGAGCAGCCTTAGTAGCAATTGCTCATGGCGACTTTACAGTGCCAGGGTCTTCAATTTTAATTATGTGACACAATAACAAAATGGAGCTTGTTGGAAACTGGGGAATCAATTTTCTACAGTATGTTTCAAGAGCTTGCTGTACCCAAGTTTGGGTTGTATTTTGTTTTGTTTTTTGTGTTTTAGAAAAAAGAAGTTTGTTTATGGTTCTTTTGGGTTGGCAAAGCTTTCTTTGCAATATTATAACAGACCTTTGATAAGCAAAGGTCTTTGATGGGATTTATGTCACTATAAATCTAGGTCACTAATTGTGAAGGAAATTCTTCTGAAGTATGAAGGTGTAAGCGGAAATTTCCACTCAGTTTTGAGAGGTGAAAATTATTAATTTAAGCATGAAGGCTTTGTTGATGCTGTGTAACTTTGAAGGTGTGAGAGCTTCTTCTGAGGAGCTGGCATTTGTAATGCTCCTCCTGTTGATAATGTGCTTCTACATTGCAGCTCTGCACTTCCTTACTCCCCTTTTGTGGAAATAATTCCTTGGTTGGGCAAATAGCAGAGGTCTGTGGTAACAACAAACAACATCTTCCCCCTTTCCCCCCCATGAAAAAATGGCTGACTTTAGAACTGATTTATTCCAGTTGTACTACATGTGCTGCAGAATGTGTTCTGGTTTGCATGTTGGGGTTTGAAATCCGATTTGATCTTGAGAGTTTTAGTCTTATGGTACTCACTGTTTTTGTCTTTTTGAAGAAATTGCCACTAGGAAAAGGAGAACAATCCTGTTTCACCACCAAAGCTATCTGCAGAAAAGGAGCAGGATGGTGAATGCACCAGTTGACCAAAACAACGTGGAAAACCTGTCCTTACCTGTTCAGACTCACAAGATTCACCCGAGTGATTTCTTTGAGAACGACAGTGGAAATACAACAGCAAATGCGACCGAAACAATTGCAAGCAATACTGCCACTGCTGCCACAGCCATAGCAACAAATGCAAGAGAAACAATTGCAAGCAATGCTACCACCACCATAGCAACCACTGCCACAGACATAACAAAAAGTGTTATAAATGCAACTGTCCTCACTTCAGTTTATGAAACAACTGCTGAAGCCTCAAATACCCATGGAGTTTCTGGTCATCTTTCGACAGCCATGTCATCCACTCCCTCTTTTCCCATGTCTGATAACATCTCTGCTTCCACTTCCAGCAATGTCACTGACCGTGTGACCACCACTGAAAAATCAGGAAATAGTAGCTCTGTTTCAGGATTGTCCCCCACTTCTACTCTTCTCACTGTCACTTCAGGTACTCCAATGCATCAGACAGAGCAGCTTAATCCAGCTATCACCACCACCAGCACCCTCAGCTCTAGCAGCCCCACCACTACTGGAGCTGGCCGGAAGACACTGACCACAATGCTGGCCACCCCCACCCCACCAGCTGCAGGAGCATCTGCCACTACTTCCACTCATGCCATGGAAGTTACCCCCTTGGAGAGTTCTCACTCTGTGAATCCACTGCCTGTTACATTGCCAAATCTACATTCAGAAGCACGTATAGCCACAACATCCTTAAGTAAATCAACTTCTCATACGGGCTCTACAAGAAGTGCCACAGTTTTAACTACTGCCTATATAGCAGAAACTGTGACCGGGCATGGGATAAAGTCAACAGCTGACATATTTTCAACATCCACAGTTCCAGCAGATGCACCCAAAGCAACAGCTTCGGGCTTTACAGAAACTCAGGACATAGACAATGAGTATCTTCTCATTGCAGCTGAGCCCCTGACTCAGTACTTGGTGGATAAAAGTTTGCTTCTTGCAGTGCTTTTAGTTGGTATGGTGTTTTTCATAACTGTTATAGTTCTTTTCCTTATGCAAGCCTACGAGAGCTACAAGAAGAAGGATTACACACAAGTGGATTACCTGATCAATGGAATGTATGCGGACTCTGAGATGTGAAAGAGTGGGGATAAAACAGCGGGCAGAGAGATGGAAAGGAGGCTGAAGGCCTGCCTGACTTATTTTTCTTTCCTGTTTGCCTATAACACAAACTGAAAGTGCTTCCAAATTTACTTGGTGCAGTTGAGGAGAAATGCCAGGTACTGTATGAAAAAAAGGTTACTTTTCATTCAGCTGTGCCACAGGTTGCTGTAAAAATAATTTAAAGAAGTATTCACTTTTAAAACTTCCATAATGCAGAATAGCTTTGGCTGTTATTTCTCATTGCAAACCAAACCTCACAAGGGGTAAAAGCCATCATTCTTGGAACATGCTGTGGCACTTTCTCAACTTTTGACAGTGCAAGTTCCTTGTGTTTCATTTGTTTCACATGGGCTCTTCTGAAAACAGAGCAACGTTTTGTGAAGTGCTCTGAAATCTCAAGAGGAGAAGTGGAGAGTATTGCTGCAACAGGGAACTTCTAATCCGAGGTGTGTCATGTTTCAGTATGCCTCTTGCTTGTAAAGAGGTCTGTTTACAAGGCATTGTGAACTCTGTTTACCGCTAACCCAAGATATCTATCTTTTAACCACGGAGCAGATTATTGTGCCTCTGCACTTAAATGATCTTATTTTTGTATTCACTTAATAAATGGGGCCCTGGAAGGGCATATCTTATTGCATTTCTGTTTTCATTCCTGTCACTGGTAGTTCAGAAGCAGGCAAGTGGCTTTGGGGGCAAATTAGCTGTACTTTGATATTTCAAGTATGGGAGCTTTGGCGGCCTCACTGGATGTATGGACATGTCACAGGAGATGCTGATCATCTTCCAAGGTACTGCTTCTGTAGTATCAGAGCAGCATGCTTCCAGTCTCCCAGGAATGCAGGCCCATTTACTGCTTATGGTCTTTTACACATAGAGCATCAGTCTCTGTTTCAGTTTTTGTTCTACATTCAGGACCAGCTCCTAGTTGCTAGTAATTTGGAAACCTTATTGCACATGGTATTGCAGCTCACCTCCTAAGATCTGCAGCTGAGTGAGTAGAAACACTTAATTTTCAAGAAGTATTCTTCAGTGATTAATGCACTTTATTTGAATGACACATTCATACCAATAGCAAAATGCTGGATCAATGGAATGTATGTGGACTCTGAGGGGAGTGTATTTTTCTTTTTTACCAGATTGATGTCTTGCCTCTCACTCTGAATTACTTGACTTGTCTTTAATTCTGCTTGCGTGTTAGCTTGAGGCCAATAATAGGCAAATCTCAAAATTTGAGCTGTTGGATTTTGGTTTGGTTCTTTATCTAAGTTCTTTGGCTGTTCAGAATTTGGGGAGTCATTACCCTGGAAGGGGTGAATTTGTAGACTTTTTATTCGTCGTAAAGCTGAAAGTGCTATGAAAACAGCTGCAAATAGCACAAGCAGCAGCAGAGACAAGGGGTTGCTTGAAAGAAATGGGCAGAAGGTAATCTTACAATGTAAGATTATCATTAAGTTCAAACGTTGAGGACAAAATCTGAGCAAGTATTGAGTTGAGGAAATGAAACAGACAGCTTTGGAAGTGAGGTGCTTTGGCTGTCAGCATGCCCTGGTTTCACCTGGGATAGAGTTTATTTTCTTCTTAGTAGCTGGTGCAATGCTGTGGTTTTGATACCCCTTTTTGGCACCCAGCATGTGCCTGGAAGGGTTGAGATAATGACAGATCTGACTGGACCATGTTAAAGCAAATTTGTTATGAGCATTCACTGTATTGGTTTAATAGTCCCTAGCCATGATTGATTTATTTGCACTCAGAGTTGTTGTGCTTGTTCATAGGGTTGTGTTATGTGATACTGTACTTGCAGTATGTGTTCCCTGTGATCATGTTTATTATCCTTGGGTCCTGGGCTAAGATTATAATTTTGTTGTACTTTGTAATACTGCTTTATGATATGATAGAAACACTGCTCAGGAAACTAATCTGATATGTGTACTTAGCATTGTCATAATCTCTGTACTTTGGGAGTCATCTATTGGGAACTATTAATAATTACACCTTTGGCTTTTCTCCTCTGAGTGCCAGCCTATGCAGAAGACAGCTTCCTACAGCTTTCTTCCTTCTTTCCTCTCCTCCTTCCTTGCCACAACTTCATTCTCCTCTAGGCTGAATACAGTGTTTGGTAATCTTTGATAATTTTGAATATCCCTTGGGCACTCTTGAAACCAACCTGGTCCTTTTGCTAGGAGCCAGCATGTTGCTGCATATAGTTCAGATTCTGTTTAAGGTTTAACAGCTATTTATGAATACCACCCAGAGATCTGCCCAGAGATTGGACAGTTAGGAGTGGTAGGGTGTGGTAGGGTGTGTGGGGTAGTATGGACAAGTACCTAGGCCAGTGAGCGCCGCCAACATTTTGGAATTTCACCCCTGAACAAGTGCAAAGTCCGGAACAAACTAGAAAACCTTACTACTGCAGCTATGCTGGAGGAGAAGGAGGGTAGGGGAAGGAAGGAAGGAAGGAAGAACAGACGGACGCAGTAGGAAGAGGTTTGTGTTACCTGTTGGCTTTCCTAGAGGAGGCCGAGGGTGCAATTGCTTATAGTTGTCATCAGATGTCTCCCGAGGAACAAAGGTGACAACACCGAGCGCGCAGACCAGATGAGTCTCATGACCTGCGAGTCTGTCGTACCATAACCCAGCTCCAGAGTACAACAGAATGACATCCTTGGCCTCACAGACAAGCATCACCACAGGGAGCAGACAGGACAAGTGTAGTACGAGTGAGCACACTCACAGTAACTCTGAGAACACTATGACCAGTGACTACTGCAATACAATGAATGCTTGCCACCAATTTGTTTTGTTTTAACATGCTCAGGTCAGATCAGTCTTTATCACAAGCCAGTGCCACATACTGGATGCCAAAAAGGACGGTTGTGGTTTAACAGCAGCTGGTAATTCAGTACCACACAGCCACTCCCCTAATTTCCCCTGTCCCTGTCAGGATGGAGAGTAGAATTGTAAGAATATAATACCTGTGGGTTGAGGTAAGAACAGTTTAATAATTTAAATTAAGTAAAATAGTGTGATAATAGAAATAATACCAACAATAACAATACTGATAATAGGCAGCGACAAGAAAAACAGAAAGCAAGCTCAGGAAACGCAAGTGATACACAGTGCAATTGCTCACCACCTGCTGATTGATACCCAGCCTGACCCAAGCAGTGATCAGTCCCTTCCGAATAACTCCCCCAGTTTATATACTGGGCATGACCTGCTATGGTATGGAATACCCCTTTGGCTAGTTTGGGTCGGGTGTCCTGTCTGCTTCCTCCCAGCTTCTTGTGTTCCTCCTCACTGGCAGAGCATGAGACTGAAAGATCCTTGACTGGGGTAAGTCAAACTGAGCAACAACTAAAACTTTGGTGTGTTACCAGCACTGTTCTTAGACTGAAGCCAAAACACAGCTCTGCACCAGCTACTAGGCAGAAAATTATCCAAGTCAAAAATTAGAATATGGCAACATGGCACCCAAGAAAGGATTTAGTCAGATAATGGGACTCATTTCTGGAACAACCTTACAGATACTTGGGTCAAAGAGCATGGCATGAAGTGGGTATATTGCATCCCCTATCATACCAGGAATGCAATATACTGCTTAAAATGGAAGGCAAATTTCTGCTGTGATGCAGAATTCAATTAATGCTATATAATTTATAGTACCCTAGAAATGCTACTGAGCAATATTAAACAACCATACATAATTCTATGCCTAAATTCTTTATTAAGGTTGGCTCTCTATTTCTAACTATGTAACTATTCCACTTACTGATAACATGACTGGCTATTGGGCAAGGGTAAGTGCGTGCCACCTTTCCTTCCAATCTTAGAGCTCTTGTGGGAAACACATGTTGAGCCGCGCACTGTTGCATATCTAGTTTGTTCTGGATAGTTGTGCTGGCAAGGAACGCAAAGGGAAAATTATTGAAGTAATAAGGGGACAGTGTAAGAAAATATGAAGCAATAAGCATGGCAGTGGGCTAAAGGCTTTACAATGAAGTCTAAAAGGATGTGAAAATAAAGAAAATATCACCATCAGTGAAGCAGCAATTATTTCACAAGTCAATCACTTGAACTGTGCAAACTGTTTAAATGGGAGGATATGTTTTGCAATTTGAGACAAGTTGAAGTTCTTGAAAGAAATGGGTTTACTGAGACTATGACACACATTAAACAGTTGACAGGACTGCTTAATGTGTTATATTTATAATGAGGATCCCATGTCATTCTCTAATTAATTTCATTACAAGTGTGATATATGCACGCCTAACACATCAAGGGGTAATGTGCAGATGTACGTTGTTCATAACACTATCATCAATTCCACCACTGTTGACAGCCAGCTCACGGAAATAAGCTGCCAAATCCCAGCAGGATTCCGCGATGCAGGGTTTGAACCCCTCTTATGAGAGATGAATATCCTATGCTGAAGTGTTGCACTTCTGAAGAGTGGAAATCAAAACTTGTGAATCAAATGGCCCCATTTGCTATGCAGCTAATGACACATCTGTGTTAAGCAACACCTTTTGGATAATTATATTTAAAGAAAAGAAAAAAATTGCCTACTCAGTTGTAGTCAGTACTCGTGGGAATAGGGCATCTGACTCACCTGAAGTTAAGCCTCCGCAACTTTTATTTCATGCAAGTTTTGGTCGTGTGCTGGCTGTTGGTTAAGCACAAAAAATGATATTGTTTAGCGCCAGAGTTTACCATGATACCTGTCAATACCCAAACACACAGAGAGGACAGAGGAAGAACTGTACAGTCTCTACAACGTACAGCATCATGCAGCAGTTACCCCTTAGGTCAACTGTGCATCCCACCCCTGGAGTGAAGCCTGAGACAACTTTTCAGCCACTCATTTATCAAAGCTGGATAGCTAAGGGGTTGTCCACTCCAGAAAGGACAGCGGCCGAGAACCTAACACAGCAGCTTTTCCATGTTTAAAATCTGATGCAGAGAAAGGACAATCTGCTCCTCTGGGTCGTGGTGATAATGGCAATGAGCAATAGTCACTGTCATGCAATGAAGGTGCATGCTGGGAATTAGGAAGGGCTCTCTTAAGAACCAGGAAACCTGCTGAAAGAGACCCTGAGCTTTCCCTCAGTGTTCCTGAATGACAAACTGGACAGTTCTCAGGAATATCATAAACAAACAAGCATTCAATCTCAGTTTTCAGCAGTTCTACACTTCTGTCTAAACATAGAGTCTTGTGACAAAAAACTGAATTTAAGCGATAAACTTCCAACCAGCTCTACTTTAGCAACTGAAAGTGAATAAGTAAACTGAATTCAGTGTCATTAGTAATCTGAGAAATGAAGTGTACAAGTGTTTGAACTGTGCACTCAGAAGTGGACGCTTAAAGCAACTTGAACTTAGAATTGCTTATAGCTTGTGTGCGTAGAAGCAGGGCTGAAAGGCAATCAATGGTCTTTGTCTGGGAACTCTATTTCTGGAGCTGCAAACACTAGATTTACCAAGGATTAGTGCCCTCAGTGTCACACTTCTGAATCTAAGACTCATTGAGGTTTACAGCTGTAATAAAATTAGGCTGTGCTCAGCTCTGGAGGTCAAAGGGCTCCTGCTGAGCTTGGGACAGTCAAGAAAACAGAGCCAGCAGCTCAGTGTCAGCTTGGGGCTCATTGGGTGAAGAGCTCTTCCACCCCTCATTTCTTACCATCCTCTGACACTGAAAACTGTCCCACACTCAGACAAGTGTTGGCGGCTTGCACTGATTTCTCTATCAAACCTTGCATCTTTTAATTAGCAGGTCTTGATTAGTAATCAGGGAGACTTCAATAGAAAAAGCCAAGGACCACTTTGCTGTGTCTCCTTTCTGAATGAATACATATCCTCCATGCCCAGGGGTCCCAAAGTCCCCCAGAACATCACACCAACATGCCAGCTGTGTTGGTAGGGATGGTACCTGACCTGGTCTGTGTGGTCAGGACTGTACTGTCTGGTGGCTGCAGAGGGAGGATGCTCTCTGTGGGCTTTCATGATTTACTTCTCCATTCGCCTCAGGCAAGACAAAGTAGAGCAAATCAACTCTGCAGGCAGTAATTGGGAACTGTCTATTAATATGCCTAATTTTCACTGACCTGAAAAGAGTGGTGATCTTGTCCAAGGATGCAGTTCTTATTTCACACTTCTTAAACAAGTCTTGTCTTCTATGAAGACCATTTAGTGAAATGGTTTGCGATTCATTGTCAGAAGCACTCCTCTAAGCAAACCAGCCATGAGGTGTTCCCATCTGCTTTCCTATCGGTTTGCAGCATGGTGCAGCTGAAAGACATACCTCTGATGGGAAACAGAAGCCGGGTGGCAAATGTCGTTAAGCATCATTGTGTTACAAAGTGCAAGGTCTTTAGGCTTCCACAAAGAAGCATTTCTGAGCAGGAATGAGACCATTGAGGAAGGTTCTCATTTTGAAGGGCTTTTGTTTAGCTATACTAGGCTCACAGTTTCTTTCATAACTAAAATATAATTGAAGGAAGTGCTCCTGTCAGTAAGACTGATGCTAAAACACAACTTGAGAAGTATTTTCTTGGTTTAAAACAGAAAAAGAAAACAGACAAACAGAACTGGGGAGTTGAACAGTAATTCTTTTGGATGAGTTTAAACTTGTGCTTGGCTGTGGCTGAGATTCCTTCTGTTTGAAAATTTGAATTCAAAGTTCACATTTAGTTCTGGTGATAAAGGTTTTCTTCATATGAATTTTAATAATGATAAATGTCCAAATCATTCATAGTGCAGCTCAGCTCCCTGAGAAGCCTTTTGTACAGAACCATGCCTGGAGGAATACCAAAGGTTTGCTTTTCCCAGCAGAATATACTGTACAATGTCATCTTCAAAGCATCCCGCATCGGTGAGCTCAGACGAGCAATCTCAGCCTCCTACAGAAAGTGCAAAATAAGGGCAGGCAGCAGTTTGACCCTTGCACATTTGGAAATGGGAAAGGATTCACTGAACATTTCCTCCAGAGCAAAGGAGACCATTGTTCCTCTTAGACACCCATTTTATTTCTGAATTACGATACTGTGAGAAGTGACCCAGTATTTGCTTTAAGATAACAGAAATATATTTTCAGTGCTGTGTGAAATTTCAAGTTATCCTTTTCCCATTCACCATGTGTAAAACTGGTATTAGCCACTGTCTACTGATGCTATTTTGACGTGCTTCAAAGATAATAGAAGTTTCTTCCCTGGTACATTGAATTCAGGTGCTCACTGACTATTTTTGGCAGAGTATTCAAGAATATGATTGAATTTTGTTCCCTTAAAGAGTTAAGCAAGAAGATTAGATATACCTAAACTGAGCTGGTCTTGACACTTTCTCAGCACTACTTGGTGCCAGATTTTTCTGAAATGAGGTTCCCAATGCCCATTACCCAGGACACAGGAAGGGGTGAGACAGCCAGAACAGCACTCTAACAGCACACAGTGCTGAGCAGTGGGTTTGGCACAGCACCCATGGCAGTGCTTGGGCTTCTCCCAGTGTCTGACTGGGTGTCAGACACTGATAGATACTTGACCATACCTGTTCTTGAGGTTGACATGGAGCCATAGGGCAGATGATGCCCAAGGACAGCACCTGCAACCCATCCTGTCAGAGTGTGATGAACTCAGCCTTTCACACTTTACAGTCTGTAAGGGCTGAAAACAATCCCCGCTATAAATAATTTACCTGAGAACATTTTAGAGACAGATTTACAGTTGTTTTCATTCTTTCTCAAAACAAAAATTAATTGGAGAAAACTATTCATCTGCATAGGATTCCTATTCCTTTGCTCATAAGCCTTTGCCAGAGAGGCAGGGACATCCGTTTCGGAATCAGTGCAGGCCTCCAGGACTGGCAGAGTTTATATTTACTGGTGATACCTTCTTTTAACACAGCCAGAGCAATATAATCACTCAGCACGGAGATCTGTTCTCCAGTCTGTGCACAGTGCTCATTTCTGTCAAAGGACCTTGGCTGGAGAAGGTTGGTTTTGATTTTTACATGAGTTGTATCAGCCAGGGCTCGGACATATTCTGTGGGCTCATTTTTTTATCATTGTAATTCCTCTGCTGAAATTCTGATGACAACAGTTTCTTCTGAGCCAGAGGAGGGGAGGTGGAGGGGGAACTGCTCTTGCACTCTGTACAAATCCTAAACTACTCTTTCTGAAGTCAGGTGGTGAAATAAGACCATCAGCATAAGTAAAGATGAAATAACCACACACAACAAATGCTTCATGTTCACGGTCATCTTTATGCCTCTGTCAGTTGTACATGGCTTGATTTTTAGAAAGATGTGAGAAGCCACAAACTTGAATATCATACTAAGTATGGCAGATAATTTAGTTTGAAACAATTAAAAATCCACAAAAACCAAGCGTTTTGCTCAGCATGGACCTAATTCAAATGCATTGAAATAAATAAAAATCATAGAATCATAGAATTATAGAATCGTTAGGGTTGGAAAGGACCTCAAGATCATCTAGTAAAATATTTCTCTTTGGCTTGGAAACAGCCCCACCAGTCACAAGCCTAAGTCTGAAAACCAAAATGGAATTCACATGCTCAAAGTTTACCCAGCAAGTACTGTGCAAGTTTGACACTAAGCAATCTTCAATATATCCACTTTCTAATAGAGAAAAGCAGAAAATTTTTAATCAAGAGAAGCAACCAATCTAACAAAGATTGCTCAATAACACCAACCAGACACATAACCTTCAGAAATGCTAACTTCTCCCCATTTTCTGGTCACCCAGGATGCCGGTGAACTGGAGCAGTAGCCCAGCTCTTTCAGGATATTTGGCTAATTATGGGTTGTCCAACACCAGAAGCTACTTTGTCCTAACAGATTACGTCTATTTTCCTCAAAATACGTGACAATATTTTATTACTGGGCTACCTTCCCCTCATAACAGTAAAATTTCCCCTTTCCCTACCCCCTCCCCTCTCAATATTTCTGCAGTTCCAGTGATTTTATTCTGAAGAATATAAAACCAATTTAAAGGTGAAGATTTCGTCTATGGCTGAAGAGGGTGGCAGTGCAAGTTGCTGGAAGCTCAGAAAGCACTTAGAGGAATTGCTATTATATGTGCAGCTTGCTCTTCTTCCCCTTGACATCAGTTCTTGCCTGCAATCAGGGAGGGATGCTGCCCAGGACAAGCAGAAGGAAGCCCAGACAACTGAGGAGGTGACACCAGGTCTGGGGAAGCACTGTGCAGTGATTACTTTGATGTAACATGCCTCTAATTAATAGGATTAGCTTTGCATATGTCGATTTTCTACGAGTATCTCAGTTAATGCAAGTATACATGAGGGTGCTCAGAGAAGCCAGGAATCTTCAGTTAATACTGCTGGGTATCTTTGGGGTGGGTTATTCTGAATTCATCATCTTGAATATTCATATCCAGAAACTTCTTCTGAAGGTCCTTTGGAGCCTGATCTAAAATAATTTGAAGGATTGGTATATATCGCTTTCATAGAGGCACAAAAGAAAAGAATAGAAATTGCACTATCTACTCCAAACAAGTCAGATCTGTAAGTACAGAAGTTATATTGAAGACAGAGAAATAATGTAGGAAGAAAAGAATGCTAGGAATATTTAAAGAAACTGTCCTTATAACCAGAAATTTGAGAGCAAGGAACAATATGGAGATAAATGGGTGTAATATAAAGGTTTCTGTCAGCCTAAGTCACTTAAAAAGCCTCTCAGTGTTATATGAATGTAGATTAAGTAATGATTGAAAAGCACCTTTGGATACATTATTCCTGTAAGCTTTTTGTGCATTATCCCTGCATAGTTCTCAGAAGATTATTGCAAGACTTGTCTGCTTATTGCCTTAGCTCTTTATCGACTCCCAGGTAGACATAACCCTGATTAAAATCCTGGGTTCCCCTTACTAAACTTCAAGGAAGCAAAAAACAGAAGCACTGGGTTTTGCCTGAGCTCTTGGCTCTCACACAGTGCTTTGTGCACGGCTTTGTGGAGCAGAACACTCGGACAAGTGCTCCCCAGCACTGGCCCTGGTCTGCAGTCATGTGAGCTCCACATTCACCCCTCAGTGCACAAAGCCCATGGGTTTCCTGGTATTTCATGTGTGTGTGCATGGGGAGACACTGTCTCTGACACAAGCTGTTCATCCTCCAAAAGGCAAAGCTGCTCATGGCATTCATGGACAGGTTTGCATTAAGATCAGTGTGGACGTACTGCACAGGTGGCTTTGGAAGATGTTTTTCTGGTGAGCTCAGTTTAGAGGGAAGGTGTGAAAAATTTGCTTTCACCAGAGCTGAGAGCAAGAGGAAATATCACTATAATTTCTGTGCAGATGAAAATGGCTTTACAGTGATTTGCAAATGTGGCATAATTAATTCTGCAGATGAGTCTGGAGTTACAATATGACCAATCTGGCAAATTACAGGACTCCTAGATCTCAGCTGAATTGTAGTTCTTGCCTCCTCCTGGTGTTAGAACATGTGTTTGGGGTCATACTGGTGTTCTCACCTCACTGTGGGAAGTCTTCCTGAAATCTAAATCTCGGGCTTCATGTCTGATCTCACTAATCAGAAGCTTTTGACAGTGGGATGAAGCTGTCTTTGCAGGCTGATCATACTGTTGTCTTGTTTGGCAAGGCTACTGGCAACAGATGAGATCAAGAGAATTCAGGCAGATGAACGCTTTGATCTGAAACATTTCTCTCTACCATGAGCGCAGACATCACACCACCCTGACAGCCCCACTGTGCCCTAACGCTAGCACTTCTCCATCTGCATCAAACAGGAATCAGAATAGGTCTGCAGGATCTCCTGTCTCCCTTATACATTCATATTGCTCTTGCCCTTAGGGCAGCAGGAATTAGACAGCACTAGTGGGAAGCTCTGACTTGGCTCTGATTCCCCTTTATTGCTGCTAGGGGCTGAGGCCAGCTGCTCCCTGCTTCTGCTCAGCTCCTTGTCCCCAGGCACAGAGGGGAACTCCCCTGGCTCTAACTCATGCCTCCTGGTAAACCCTGGCCATCTTCACCCACAGCCAGCACCACAGGAACAGAGCATGGCCACAGTGAGTGTGTGCAAGCTCCTGTTGTCAGTAAGAGCACATGACCTGCTACTGGCTTTTCCCATGAGAAAAGCACAAAGCTGGATTCTGCATCAAAGCAAAAGTCTTAATTTGGGTGGCCGCCTTCTCCCCGCCTCCTGGAAATGTATCTAAACATAATGACAATATGTACTTTCTCATTTGCTGGAATCAGTAGCCCAGTGAACATGATGCACATATTAATCATATGCTATTGAAGGCAGATGACAGGGATAGGGCAGGAAAAGGCAGCATTCAGCAGTACAGTATAAAAGATCAATTATCTCTTTCGCAAAAAGGTAATAAAACGTATGAAAGATGACAGGTTATTCCCAAGAAAACAAAGAATGCAGTTTTAAAACCAGCTGAATAATATTTGACCCCAAACTTCCAATTAATGTCAAGCCAGAGAGCTCTAATGGGAAATTAAGTGGGTACCTGGGATCTGACCTGGGAGAAGATACAGCAGACAGCTGCAGCATTCAATAGTGCACAGTAAAGAGAAGGGAAAGCAGAACTCACAGATGAAAGATACAGCAAGGGCTGGTCAAGAGCTGCTGCATCACCCAGAGCTGGGGTCTCCATGGCTGACGGGACTTGGCAGGTCCCTGTTCCCCAGTGCAGCTTTTGGACACCTCTAAAGTGTGGGCAGGGAACTCGCAAATTGGCAGATTTGGGTGAATTGTTGTGAAAGGTTAAAGATTTCTGTCAAAAGAGTATTCTTTCATTAATGACTAGAAAACAAAGTGAGGATAGTGGGAGAACAGTGGGAGTGGAGAAACGATCCTCCCACCGAAGTGAAGTGATGCCCCAGGGGCTACAGAGTCTGAGAGACTGAGCTCAGCTTCTTTCCTAATCACCTTCTGATATCTTTGAGGGAGAGAAAGATCCATTCACAAAATTGAGTGCGCTTTATTTAGTGGTAACATCTGCCCAAGAAAAGATATTCCCCTTGGCAAGTTGCCTTATTATATCTTGCACCAATAGCAGCATAAAATCTGTGCCACATCTCCCTTGAGAAGATAAGGGACGCGTATGCTTGGCAAACCTCCCCACTGCCGCTGTACAAGCTGTCTTCGGCACAAGGCGCTACATCCCATCATGCTGAAGGGCACAAGGCCTGTGCAGGGCTGGAAAGATTAAAGGGGCCTTTCCCCACCATCTGCTCTGCTGCCATTTGCCTGCATCTCTCTCCCTTTCCTCTTGTCACAGAGACGTTTCTTCTCTTCCCCTCACCGGGTCACGCCTGTACATACCCTCTCTGAGCCTCCGCTTTGCCTTTGCTCCTCACACTTGTCTGATTCTTGCATTAAAATTACATGCCTTAATCCCCTCCTTTTAAAAAATAATCCCATCTCTGATCCAATTTTCTTTTCCAGCCATAGTTCATCTTGCTTTCATATGGAAAATTATTTAAGACGCTATACAGACTGCCTTTCATCCATTTTATACCAGACAGTTACCAAACTCTTGTGGACTTGGCATCTATCTATTCCTAGTTAGTGTAATTCCCTCAAAAGAGAACATGAGTAGATTCCTCTCACAAAAACATCTGTGTTTTAGACAGTCAGTCCAGCAGTGTGTAGCAACGGACAGGCTGTTTACTCTCCACTGCACCAGCTGTCCAGTATATTTGTTAACTAGCAGTAATTGAGCTCAGCCCTGCTTATGGTGTCAGGTGTTTACATTTCCTCCTGGGTGTCACCTCACCCAGTTCCTATGCTCTGCTTTTTACAGACACATGTCCAGGTCCAGTCACCGAAGGGAGCAACCATCCTGCAACTGCAGTGAGCTACATACATCTGTCCTGAGGGCTCTGTTCTGCTTTACATGCACACTTCAGTCTCTCACACCTACACTGATCAGGGCCTAAATACATTTGGTGTAACTCATATTAGTCACTGAAACTCCTCCCAGTAAATCTCTAATAAACTGTTCTTGAGTGAATCTGGGCTCACTTAGTCTGCCAGCTACCTTCTCTTGTACTGGTCATGAAACTAACCCCAAATGATTACAGGAAGTTCTTTTATTTATATATAAAAAAGTAATGTGCACCTATTATTCACTGTTTTGATGTTGCTGGTGCTAACATTTCTGATTTCAGTCAGATGTGTTATTCTAAAATGGGTCTGATGATGCCAGCAGTTACAAGGGGGGAAAAAAGCCCAACAAAAACCCAGCAGGCTCATGTGTTAGCTTCCTGAGTCAGAGGAAGAAACAATTATGTGTTAGAAGAAGAATAAGCAGGGCTTCCCGTTAGCTGCTTATTTTAGCTTTCACTGAGTCTCAGAGAGACTGAGGCGTACAAGTGACTATGCCAAAACACTGAGGAGATAAGGAACCAGTTCCCTTGTCCCTCCAGTTTCAACATCCTTGTCTGTTCCTCACATCTACAAGAGCACTGGGCAAAAAGATGTCACAGTTAAACTCTTCCAGACGCATATCTGAGAATATCAGGGCTTCCTGCTTTTTGGATCATGACCTGCTGGACTTTGTGTGGTCATGACCATAGCTGGAACTGGCAGCAAAAAGTCTTCTTTAAAAGCTGCAGACCATTGAAGCCTGGTGAGTCACAGCAGGCTCAGAGCGCAAGGAATTTCCCAAGTGCACATCTGACATGTTCAGAAAGATGGAGAGCTGATTATCAAAGTTTTTTGCCAGATATGCAAATGGTGTCTGCAGCTCCGTATTGCCGTTGTGGACGGCATCACTGAAACTTCCACTCTTAAACCAGCTGTTATGAATAATTTCCTTGCTAAGCCATATGGCATATTTCTTATGTAATTTCATTTTTAAATGTGACTTTTTTGAAAGTTATTATAGTGCTTTAGCTCCTATGCTTTTTTTCCTCTGTACCAGCAGCACATTCAGGAGGCTCTTCTAGCTCCATGTGCTTCGCAGCAGGAAAGTTAAATACTGGTGAAAGGCATGTGCTATTGTAGGAAGAAGGCCTGGATAAACCTCTTTTTTCAAACCCGTCATAGAATCATAGAATAGTTCAGGTTGGAAAGGAACTGAAGATCATCTAGTTCCAACCCCCCTGCCATGGGCAGGGACACCTCCCACTAAACCATGTCACCCAAG
>JASSUY010029877.1:17253-30527 GCA_032466535.1 Forpus xanthops
CCAGCATCCCTATAGGCCCCCTTCAGATACTGGAAGGCTGCTATGAGGTCTCAACGCAGCCTTCTCTTCTCCAGGCTGAACAACCCCAACTTTCAGGCTAATACTGAGTCTGAAGATAGTGTGTAACAAAATCACAACAGAAAGCTCACACTGTATTAGGTTCTGTGCATGGGAGGGTGCATGTCCAGAGAGTGCTCCTGTAACAATAGTGAGGATGTAGCAGATGCTCACAGGGAAGTTATACAAAACAATCCCCCTTGAAGAGGCAGTGCAAGCAAAGCAAGAGAAGGAACTCATCTGTTCTGTTCCTTGGTAAGAAACAAGGAAGCTGACTTGGAGGGAATGTGTTCTGAAGTGCAAGAAGAGTCTCAGGAGAGCTCAGAGAAGGGCTCTGGGGTTCTCCATCCCACCAGCCTCCAGAACAAAGCTTGAACCCAGCCCATGTGGAGCAGCCAGCATAGCAGGGCAATCAGATACCCCTAGTTAATGAAAAATCATCTTGTACCAGACACAGGTACTGGTGAGCCTCACACCTTGGGGGCTCTTACCTTCAGTGGTAATAAAAACCAAATAGTGTGACTCACCAAGGGAACTTGGAACCCAAGACCTCTTCAGAGAACTTAGAGGCTGGTAGTTGCCTTTGGGACCTGTAGAGACTGCTGGGCTTTGTGAAGGACTCCTATTCAGGAAGTACAGAATAGGTAACTAAAGGACAGAAAGCTGTATCCCATCTTTGGGCACCCTCCCCTCCCCCAAGCTTTCACAATGTTCCTAGGTAAATTAGAGCAAAAATTCATTTCCAAACTAAGGGCTGACAAGCTGTTTGGCACCCAGGCCTGCATTCTCAGAGAAGAGTCAATGCTTGGAAACAGAGTGTGTAATTAAAATGCTTAAACAACCATTACAGATGTGTTAACACACTGCTGTAATTACATAGCTGTTTGTTCATTAGAGGAGGAATTTAATACAATTATAATATTTACAATTCTGCGCACTGAAAACCAAAACAAAATTAGAGGTTTTAGGAGTGACAAACAGTCCTGTCTCTTCTCCAAACTGGCCTTTAGATGTCAGAGCTTACAGAAAGCTTCTATGAGGCGAAATGAGCTCAGGAAATTATCAGAATTTTCCTCATTCAAGTGGTTGAATCCAGAACAGGAAACAGTGCCAGTGACTGAACAGTCCCTAATGTTTTTCAAATGGCAAACTTATCACGGAGGTGCAGAGCAGTATTACTGGGATAAGAAATAAGAGGGGAAAGAACACTGGGACAGAGTCCCATGAAATGGCACTTGAGTCTGCACCAACCTCTCCTAGAGGGGCGCAGAATTTCATGCAATCCAAGAAGTTCCTATGTCAGTTCAGAGAGAGGACTTCACTCCTCTTTTCCTACAAGATGAGCAGAGCAGCCACCAAGACCAGCTTCTATCAGGGGGTTAGACCAAGTGTGCAAAGTGCAGGCACAGAAAGGGAACACAGACCAAACCATACAAAAATGATGTAAGCTGTGAGCAGCACATTTGAGGTCCAGCTGCAAAGACAATAGAGAGGCATCTCATGTCACACACCCCCACATGCAGGTGAAATCCTGCTGAAGGCATGCCATCCCCTCTTCTGAATCACGTGAGATCAATCTTCGGTACCATCAAATTTACAGATGGCAAAACACTTCATTGCCTGAAAGTGACAACAAGGAAAAGGAGCAACGCGATCACAGTAAGTAAGTGGGAAAAGAGCAGATGACACAAGCGCTTAGCTGTGC
This sequence comes from Forpus xanthops, assembly GCA_032466535.1. Lineage (NCBI taxonomy): Eukaryota > Metazoa > Chordata > Aves > Psittaciformes > Psittacidae > Forpus > Forpus xanthops. Next base: position 19,016 of record JASSUY010029877.1, read on the forward strand.
AGAAAGAAGATTGAAAGGTACCACTGCCCATCCTGGTGGAGCTAATGCTTTGGAGAGCCACCAGTGTGGCTGCCTATGGAGCCCAGGTTGGAGAAGCCCTCCTGAAACTTGGAGCTGCTCACATACCACTGAGAACAGCTCTGTGAGGTCTCAGCCTTTCAGCACAGCTGAAATTCTGAGGATTAACAGGTGATAAGTGTGTACTTAACATCTGGAAGTGCTGGAGCCTGCCCCCACAAACATGAGCCAGTGCTAAGTCCATCTTACTGCACACTGGCATGTTGGGAGCAGCCCTCCATCCCCACGGCCAGTGTGAGGATCTGCAGAAGCTTGAGCAAAGGGGCTCCCACAAGAACACAGAGGCAGTTAACTGTATCAGGGCTAGAGCCCTGTGCTAATGCTGCTCTTTTTCAGCGTGCAGCAGACCCAGCTCCCGTTCATTCAGAACAGGCACTTTTTCTGTCTGCTAAAACTCAGTATATAAACCTTGTCTTTAAGCAAACACCACAACTTTTTCAACTCCCTAAGGAAACGTTTCAACTTTTCCACTTTTTCCTTATTTATAGAAACAAACTCACTACTATATTTATCTGCATTTACATGTAATTTCATCGCAACAGAACTTCCATTTCTATAATTATTTTGCAAAAAAAATAAACAAGATAGTGCCAGGATGGTTAAAAAAATATATATATATATTTATAGGGGATTATTGGTTAAATCTTTGCAGCCACTACAGACTTACAGGATTTCGTGGAAGTGGAGTGGGGAAGTTTTCTAAACAAACCAGGGACTACCTAGTGCTCAATCAAGGTTATTTATTTTGCACCTCAGTTTGAGGATAAGAAATGTGACAGATTTATTAGCAACGCAGACGTCAGATGCTGCTCAGCACTGTTACTGCAGGGTGAGAGCCTGGCATAACAGGGAGCTGGTCGTGAATTTCTGTGTAAGTCCTTCTGAAGACCCCAGTAGGGTCAATAGCATTTATTACAGATGTTCCTGTAACACCCAAAACCTCTTATGTATCAGTTGACTTTGCCAAACTGGCTTAAAGGTGAGAGAGAAGGGGTTAACTAGACTTCCATTGGAATAGTGAAAGACACCCAAAATTGCACTCCATCTTTCCCTGTCTTTGGGCCTCAGAAATCATCCAAGAGATGCAAAGAGTAAGAAGCAGTGTTTGGATGGTGAGCATTATTAAACACAATTGGCAAAGATGAAGGGACAGAGGAATGCAAATAAATCATCAGAATTTACCACCACTCCTTTTGTTTTTTATTGATTAGCTTGGTAAAAGATTAACTGTTACCTGGAAACTGCATAGTAAACTCTAACTGTAGCTCATACACTTATGGTATTTAAGTTTAATACTAGTTATTAATGAAAAAATGAAATTAATTGCACCCTAAAGGTTGCACTTGACTTAGATGAAATGGTTGTAGATAAAGTCTCCAGTACATCCCTCAGTCCTGAGTACATAGTAACAGGAAATCAATTCATCTCTACCAGCATTTGTTCTTTCTAGTGTGAAACAGTTTTAATTAACTTACTGTGAGTGGTCAGTCACTGCTCATTCTTGTGGAGCCTTTGTAGATTTAATGAAGCATCATTCTTTCTAAATTTATGTCAGAAAGGTGACAAATTTTGGAGCATCTGTGATCAGTTAATGGAATACCTTTTTCTTCACAATTATTTCATTCCTGTCTTGTTATTTCTTCCTAATTAAGCAGTAGCCTTTTGACTTAAGCTATGAGTCTAGGAGCAAGCATCCCATTGTCACTTAGCAATAAAACAATTTGCACACAAGAAAATCACTTTGGTACAGGTCACAGCCATCCAATATTTGTTTGATACTTTCTACAGCCTTTAAACTGTTTGAAATAAATAAGAGCCATGTGCAGCTCAGGCAGGTCCTTTACAGCAGACAAAATAGGATGACGGGGAGCACTGGAGTTATCCCACTTGGGCTGGGCAGGGGCTGGGTGCCCTGCCAGCTACAGGAAACACATTCATTCTCTTCCAAAGAGCAGTGAGCACAGGAAGCAAAAAAAAAAAAAAAAATGAAATGAAGCTTTTGGACTCTTAACTAAAAACATAATTCATGCACTTGTTGGTCACTGTGTGATCGCTTCATACCAGCCTGAGCAGTTGCAGCAGACATGACTTGAGCAAGGAGGTAAACTCCTCATGACAGCACTCATTTCCTTTTGTGTTAATTGTCTCAGATCATTCCACACATCACTGAGTTTTTTTGGTCTTAAGCAAACATTTGCCACATTAGGAGAAGATAAGTCCAATTCCTACTAGTTGCACTGTAGCTTACAAAGAAATAACTCTGGACGAGAACTGGGGTGGAGGAAGAAAAGGGGAGCTTGTCTTACCTTTGCAAGTAAGAGATGCCAGTGAATGCTCAATGTTCTTATGAGCAATGGAGCTGTCGAGCACACCAGTGCAGCAAATGCCTCAAACCTCCTCAAGGCTGCATAGGAGGGGCATTATTAGGTCAACAGCAGAGAAGCTCTGTTTACTTTGAAACAGAGACTGATACCTTACTCTCTTACCAGTATTCATGACTTTCACCTGTACTACCTGCAGGAGTTGCTTTGTTCCCACCTGACCCAAAGTCTTAACACTGTGAAGGACGGTAGGACTCCCATTAGAAACACATGAACCATTTCTCCAAAGCTGGTATAATTAAGTGACTTTTTAAGCATGAAATCAGAGGTTTCACAATTATGATGATGAAAGTGGGAGGAAGACTTGCACAGTTGCAGAAGCTCAGGGAATGGGAAGCATAGCTGACACTCCTTCATACCTTTGTAATGGCATCGCTTTATTTTAAGTTCCAAGTCTATCTGTACTGACAAAATCTTTCAGCTTTACCTTCCATGGGTTATCCCTGCGCTGGAAGACAAGTACTGTGCTTCTGAACAAGAAAGAAGTATACAGGTTCATAGTAGATTCATTAGCCCATTTCTGTATTTGTGGCAGAAATAAGTCAGCTCCTACAGTAATGGGCATCCACTAGCTCCCAGTTTGTCTTTCCTAGTGGAAAGTTTGTGGTTATTTCTCAGTGTTACTAGTTATGAATCAGAGCAAAGGATCCCAGTTGCTCATGTGTGAGGAGGCTATTGGAAGGGGTAGGAGAAGCTGCAACAATACAGTACAGAATGAATAAACCTTTCCAATGCAATGGCAGGAATTCCAAATGGTGAAGTATTTTTATGGAGAGTCAGCTTCATGGTTTTCAGCGGTGGCATGTTCTGAAGATGATCTCTGCATGTGCTGCGCAGTTAAAGATTTCATCCGAGTGACAGGAGAGAAAGTTAGTAGTTAAACACCTCATAAAGATGGCTCAGAATAGGGAGATGAAAGCAGGAATTAAAAATTCCAACCTTTTATAAAGGTTAATTAAAATATTAATAATGCCAGGTTTTAATTATTCATGCCTAAATAAAAAAGATATTTAATGATAGACACACCGAGCATTAGTACTGTAGACATGACATTGGGATAGAGAATGAACAAAGGAGAGCTTTGACTCTTAGCACAGAAGATTTCTGTCGAGTGTAGAAAGTATTATACAAGGAATAGGGGGAAAGATAGCCATGAAATGAGGTCCACTATTCGAGGGTCCTGCTCTAATCTGCTGCTGCCCCATGGGTATGCAACAGCCATCAAGGTCTCCATTCCTCAACACCCCACACTCAGGAGTCAGGAGGAGCATTGACTTGTCGTCTGATATGCGAGGGGCACAAGCAGGGCAGGACTGCAAGGGTGTATGGACTGCTAACATCAGCTTTCAGAATGGCTTCTACTATTGTGTTCTGAAGAGCTCATGACAGCAAATGGAGCCAAACTCCAGGCTCCGCAAGGCTGTGGTGCTGCTGTGGTGAAGGTATACCAAGAATTATGCTTACATTTCAAGAGAATGTAATAGAATCCTGTTTGCATAGAATCATATTTGTCATGTGTCAGATATTCTTTATTTCTCCTCATAAATGATTGTATTTTCCAATGCTTATTTGCATTGTTATTTAAAAAAAAAGCAAATTACTATGAAAAGCATGCTATGAAGAACCTTCATTTGTTTTGATAGTATCTCTAATAGAGAGTTCTTATACAGTTCTTAAAAACCACATACTATTTTTAGATCCTTATATCACAAGGATCTACAGATCATAGAACTGTAGAATCATAGAGCAGCCCAAGTTAGAAGGGACCTCAGAAGATCATCTCATCCAGTCATTCATGGGAAAGGGAGCCCAGATGTTGAAAACCTGCACCAATGAGGAGTCAACCATGTCCCTGGGGAGGTTGCTCCAGTGAATGATTGTTCTTGTTATAAAAAATGTCTTTTATTATATTGAGATGAAACCTCTGCTGGTGAAGTTTGTACCCATCTCATCTTGTCTTCTCCCTGGAGCTCCTTGTGAAGAGACAGTCTCTGTCCTCTTTGGAGCCAACTTTTATGTATGGGAATGACGTAATGAGGTCCCCCCTGAGCCTTCTATTCTCCATAGCCATTCCTCACAGGGTAGGTTCTCTAGCCCTTTAGTTGTCTTCATGACCCTCCTTTGGTCCCTCTCCAGTCCCTACACTTCTTTCTTGAATGAGGAGGACCAGAGCTGGACCAGACCAACAAAGCTGGGTGTCAGGCAAGCACTTCTGCTCTTCATCCTGAAGCCCACAGCGTCCTTAGTCCAATGCCGCCAAGTTTGTTATCCTGTAATTGCAGTGACCTCCTGGAACTTCTGCTTAGAGTGAGACTTGCAGCCTGCTGGCTCTGGACACACTCCCTGCACTCCTGACAAGCCTTCCTCTATACATGCCCTCACTGCTGCATCTCTGTGAAGACACTTTGTTTCTGTTCTGTACGGCCATAATTATATTCTCAGTTTCTCTCTTTAAGTTGTCTTTGACAAGTCATTTATAGTTTGCCTGCTTTCATGAGCTTTCATAGTGAAAGAAAGTTGGCAGGCAATTCTCAACTATCCTACTTGTCTCTTCTCTGTCTGATGATTGATTTCCAGTGGGAGTAAGTTTTGATATTTGAAAAGATCCAGGCTATTATTATTGAACATTTGAGTTGTGTAATGGAAGTATCTGTCTGACAAATCTAGAAGAATATCTGAGCAAAAGGCTCAAAGGCTTAAGGAAATTCTGGATCATGTATAAAACATTGTCCAGTGCATTGTCTCTAACATCAGACAGAGAATGAAGAGAAGCCACAGTGCCAGGAGAGTACAGCCAGGTTAAGGAAAAAAGAGGTGTAAATGCATTTTTTTTTTTAAGAGAGCCAGGAGAAATACTAGTTTCTGTGAAGACTGAAAGATTCGACAGACAATGAGATGAAAAGGCCCAATCCTGACCTACATATCCAGGCAGAATCTCCACTGACAGAGATGAATAATGATGCCTCTGATCCACAACTGATGTCAAGACTTCAGGCAGACACAGTTAGATGAATACTGCTAAAAAGGAAAAGAAATTAAAAAGTCACACAAACCCCAGTGGGCACTGGGAACTCACTTCAGATATATCAGCTGCTTGCTTAGTGTTCAGCCCAGGCTCAACCTGTGGCTTGGGGATGGACAAACAAAAACATCCCACTTGGGGATGAGACTTGTGAATAGCTTTGGGATGGATCTTTGCCAGGAGAAGTGCTAAGTGTGGGAGCTGGTTACCCGACAGGCAATGAAAGCTGCAAAGAGCTGATTGCAAGAGCATGCCCTGGGGTGCTCTACTGAAGGGCTTGCTTCCAGCTCCGGAGCTGGGATTCCAAGTCCTACACACAGAGGTATGTTTTCTATGAAAAGCAAACAAAAGTTGCTGTTTCAGCCATAGAAGCCTTCCTTCATGCCTCATAGCCTGACCCAAGAGAACAAGTGGGAAGATAGAACACCCATGTTACAGAACATACACTGCTGTTACACATGCGCCAAGTTTTGAGTTTATTCTGTGCCCTCCTGTATGCAGAAAACCAGCTGTAAGTTCCTAAAACATGCTTCTGTTTTGGAGCCAGATGGGCAAATTCATTTCCCCTTTTTTATGGACCTGAGGAAAGGACACCATCCTTGTCTCATGGCAGTAGACGCATGCATGCAAGGACGTCAGAGAGAGACGAACTGTGCTCCTGTATATACAGTTAATCCTGAAGTCTCTGTTTCTCGCTGGCACTCTATGCAATCTTGGCTGAACAACAGCAGTGGGTATTCAGCTGTGCTGCGTGACCTAGATAGCAGTGCACTAAAACAAAAAGACAGCAGCAATTCCAGAAATCACCTTTTCCACTGCTTTGAAGGACAGAGGGATAGCACATGCTTTATCCCTGAAATGCTGTCCCTGTCCTGCTCTTTCTGTGCTTTCCTGTGCTGCAGTCTTTCTCCCATCACTTGTAAGGCAGTAGGGCACTGTGACAAGCTACAGGAGCAGCCTACACCAGCTCAATTTGTTCCTGCCCACACCTCACTGTAAAAGCAGCTCTGCCCCATCACTGCCTAATAAAGCTGTCCTATGGCCTGCATTCCTCAAGCCTGCTCCTGCTGGCTTTCACCCAGAAAAGAAAAGGTTGATCCCATCTGCTGTGCTTAATGGTGTGTGCAGTGTGTCTGCTGAGTCTCAGTGTCTGCAGGGCTTGCTGCCAGGAGAGGGTAATTGGTGTCTCCAAGGCTGTGGAGTAGAGCTGGAGCACTCCAATGCCAGGTGAGTCTGCAGGACATGGTCTCAGCCCCACAGGTCCTGTGGGATGGACTGGCACTGGCAGTGCTCCATGGGATTCACAGCCCTGCTGTCAGTACAGCAGGGCTTTCTGTCCTTGGCACACTTCACAGGTAGGAAATCCCATGTCCAGTTCTGAGGCTGGTGTTTCCCATCTTAGCACTTACAGTTGTGGCCCACTGTATCAGGGAAAAAAAAAAACATTCGATAAAGAAAATCCAAGATTTCACCCATTGCTTCTAAAAGGCTGGTCCGTAGTTTTTCATTCTCAATGCTTTTTATCACAACTCTTCCCTCTCCTCCCGACTGTCAGTTTTAATCTTCTTTCCCAGCTGCAAGGGGGATCACTTATCTCATCCTTCCCACCCAGGCTACGCTGTCAGGGGACATTAGGGCAGAGACAGCCCCAAGGATGGCCTGGGCACCCCTGCCACCCCACTCACATGTGTCCCAAGGTGCTGAGTGGATGGATGAGTTTCCTGAGATGCTATATATATAGTCCTAAATCATAGCTGCTGGGAAAGGATCTGTATGTCCAGCATTACAGCCACCTTCCCTGTATTAAACCAAGAATAAGACTAGTCCATGGTAATGCCCGATATTAATGAGCAACTGATATTAATAGCCCTTAGTATGAGCTGGTGACCATTAACTCCTCCAAATGGGTATTTATTCCCAAGGAAACATGTTATTACTTAGGCATGGCAGTTGCTGAGTGGTGAGAGCAGTGGTGCTGCTGAGCAGGGCTGCTGCCTGCAGCAGGGCATGGCTCAATGCTCCCTCATAGAGGGGCTCCTCAGCAAAGGGTGTTCCAGGGCCCAAGGGAGACCAGGAGCCCTGGGAACTGCCTCTCAGTAGCTAGGCTGCCTGCTGTGGTGCACTGGTCCCAGGGCATGAAAAAGCCAGTCCTGTGTTCTGCTGGCAATGACAAGATGAACAAGGTGCATAAGACATAGGTCATCTCTGTAAGGGTGTCTTGCTGTTAGCACACATCCAAATGGGAGAGCAACTGAGCAGGGTAGTGTAACACTGTGACCCTGTTGGGCTGCCAGGTTCCTATCTTCCTGTCTGCTGCAAAAGAAACTAATCTCTCCCGTTACAGGTGTATAAGGGATCACCCTCAATATTATAGGTAGACAAATGCTCTTGTAAGAACTGGTGAGGGAAGGCCACAGTAAAACATAAAAAAATTATCTGATGAGATGTAGTAGAGTTTGATGGTGGATAGTAGCAGCTAGAGATAATAGACCTGCTTCATCTAACCAAGCAAAAGGAAGACGCGCTTGAGCCTGATGGTGAAAAGTTCAGAATGACCGACCCCTTTTTCAAAAGGTGCTCAAAGAAGGGCTCCTGCTAGGTTACACCAGGTTTTAGTGCCACTGAGTTGAAATAGAACTAACCAAAAAAACCCTCTGCTCTTCTAATTCCTTAATATGCTGTTTGTGAAGTTTGGGTCTGCTATTTACATCTGCAAGCAAATTGCAGAGTGATTTCCCAAGATAGCTGATACCCAGTTCATTAAAATTTAATTCTCTGTCACAGGGTCCAATGAAGCATGAAACAAGAATGGTGCATCTGTCTGCAGCAACATCTTACACTTCCCATGTACTGGGACAAAAACCTCCCTGACTCAGTTGTGTTCATCCCTACCATGTTTACTGCCACATTGCATGGAGCTGCAGAAATTAGAACCCGGAATGGCTGACAACCCTTGTGAAACCCTCACACCTTGAATTTTGGGGGAACGCAAGTGGGGCTGGACCTGCAGCAGAAATACAGATCCATCTACAATGTGATGTTTAGCCCCAGCAGCCAGAGACTGGCACTGGACAAACTGCAGCAGAATGAACTGGAAAACCAGTTAGTTACTGAGATCCTGTTGCAGGGACAGAAGTAGAATTCCCACATGAAAATCAGAAAAACTGGATAATGTTCAGTTTCTGGAGCCTAAGGCAATGTTTTGATCAAATTTATACAATAGAAGTTTTCTGAACTCTTTGTAACATCTTTCCACTGTTCTTTGGCCATAAATGTGACTCATGGTCTCTTTTTTTTGCTTAACACATTCATTAACATCAGACCTTTCCACTGTTCTCCAGTATCTTGCTTTTTCATTTGGAAGAGATTTCAGGAAAGCTCCTTACCACATGGCCGCTCTCTCTTTTTTGTTAATAATTAGTCTTAGAGAACTGTCAATCTGTTCTTACTTTGTGCTTGGTCACAGAATCAGCTCTGCTGCCCATGGGGTTTCTATTAATTTACTTTTTCCTGGTGCTTTTCATCTTACTGATTATGCAAGCTTTGAGCCTACTCAATCTATCAAGGAATGTTGATCATTGTTTAAATGCTAACTTTTCCGTAGCAAGCTGGGCTGTGACCTGATCCATAGCCCTAGAGGGGTTCTGGAAGGCTCTGCTCTCCATGGCTGTGGGTCTTCCTTCTTTGTTGCTGTTGAGGGATGTGGGCAAAGGTTAACACTCAACTTCAAGGTGCTGGCTTTGACTTGTTTGCTGATAAGCTTGCCTGCACGCTCATCATGTAAGCATCTGCATGCTACCTCCAGTTTAGTTGGGTTTCCACAGAGTAGCATAAAAACACTTCTCTGACATTAGTGTGGAGAGTGATCAAGCTCTAAATCTGAAGCATGATATGGTCCTGAACTAAATGGTTACAAATCTTCTTTGATGCTAGCAATACCTGTTTGTTTGCTACTGGATTCTTTTTTCCTTGCGTTTATTTTTAGAAATGCTTGAGCCATTTCCCCTGGAAAAATATAATACAGCAGAAGAACCCAGGAAAAACTACTCCATCAGGGTGGAAGCTCATTTGGCCTAAACTGGACAGCCATAAGTGTCTAAAAAAGAGCACATGAGCAGTGCAAATCTACTGCTTTCAGGGTCCTGGGGGAGCTCACAGGCCTCAATGGCCTCCTCTGGGACACATACCCAGCCTCCTGCCGCGACTCAGTCCATTCCTGAGTGATGTGGTAGCTGAGCCCATCTCTGGGACCTGCACTACAGAGAGCTGCCATCCTGGATGAGCCTCTCAAAACTGCTGGGTCCTACTAGGTTGTAGCTTGCCATGTGTAATTCCAGACATAAGTACTGTGTTCTGTTCTGTTCAATTCAATTAATATTATTTTATATTCATATTCCATTCTACTGTATACATACTCCACTCTGTTCTATGCTATTCCCACTCTGAATGTACCACAGCAATGCATTTGCCTTTTCTGTGACTGCCTCTCAGTGATGGCATGCACTGGTGCTGGTAGGTGAACACAACACTGCTTCAGCAGTATTGCTGCCCTCTCCAATTGCTTTAGAGATCATTACTGTCCCATTTGTACAAACTACACTTGTTTGTCCAAGGCAGTTTGAAATGCTTGAATGTATTCTTATTCTAGAGGCAAGTTAATGTATTTCCACTTAATTTTGATGCAACACCTTCACAAACCTTACCTGGATTTTCTCTCCTTTGATGAGCTCAAAAAAATTACTTCAGCTGCTTATATTTTAAATGGTTCTCAGATTTTAGCACATTGTTAAATCTAAGCTACCCATTTGGTAGATTGTTGTCTAGATGTGTCGTCCACATGACAGATACTGGTCCTTGGTTTTATTTAATAGTACTGACTTTTCCTCCTTTTTAATCCTGGGCAGAATTTGGGAAACGGTCCCTGCCTTATTAAAGGCACAATGCCACCCAAGGCTGGGACACCTCCTGGTGCTCTGTGGGAGACATTTTACTCTTCCTGGGAATAGTACACAGTGGTCAGAATACTTTGGTACTTTCAAACTTGTTCTCTTTACTTTTGTAGCATGCACAACCTTAGTGCAAATTGCCTTGCTGATCTCCTCACATCTATTCTTGTGCAGTCACTTCTGGCTTCTGGTGGTGTCTGGTGCTGCTGTGTGTGTGTGCTTCATGGAATCACTGAATGGTTTGGGTTGGAAGAAAAAAAGACTCATTTACAACATACCTCTGGAAAAGTAAAACATCATGGAAAATAGGAATATTTCAAACCTGGACATCCGGGCCTGGGAAGTAACCTGTTTATTTTCACGTTTTAACAACTGACTTAGAAGTCAGCTGCGTGCCTCCTTGGCTAAATCCAAACGGAGAAGCTGACAAAGCAGTGAGAAGAGTGACACTGTATTAGATTTCTCTTTTAATTAGCCATTTTGACCACTGCAATTTGCAGTGCAGGCTGCACAGGATTTTCTGATCTCCCTGATGACAGGTTTTAATCCCTGAGGCATTTCGTCAGGATGTGTAAGGAGGTAAATCTGGACTGAACACAGGTCTGGAGCTGGTGCAGCACTGTGTTGTGGATTTTTTGGCTTGGGAGCATTGCCGATAACACCAGTGTTTATAGTTATGGCTTAGAATGTTTAGGCTGGCCAAGGACTTTCTGAGGTACATGCTCTGCCAGGGAGGAGGGGAGCCGGGAAGAAGCCGGGCGGAAGGAGAGACAGGACACCTGACCAAAATGACCAAAGAGTTATTCCATACCACAGCACGTCATGTCCAGGATGTAGAAATGGAGAGGGCAGAGACCTGAAAAGATGGTGGTGCAGGAGGGGTGTGCACGGCATGGCCGGGATTTGGTATGAGGTGATGGGGTGCATTGCATAGTCGAACTCGGTGTCAGGTGATGGGGGGCACTGTGTGGTGTGGCTAGGTATCAGGGGAAGATCTATTGCATTCCTTTTCCTTGTATTTTCTCTTGTATTATTATTGGTGGTAGCAGTAGTGATTTGTGTTATACCTTAGTTACTAAACTGTT
>JASSUY010029877.1:30627-58613 GCA_032466535.1 Forpus xanthops
CTCCTCCCCATCCCCCGGGACTGGGGAAGAAAGAGGGGGGAGTGAGTGAGCAGAACTGTTTGAGAGCCTCAAACCACGACATGTCCCTTCATTTGTTCAGGGCTCATTCTGCTGTTGTGGTAACATCTCTCTGTAGGTCTGTACGTGCTGCATGGAACTTGTAACACAGCCCTAAGAGCCACAGCATTTCCAGTGCACTCTGAGTCCTGTGTGGGATTTGTACGTCAAGGGCTGTGTTTCCGTCATTCTTCTGTGGGGACTTGAAATTCCCAGTCACTAATAAATTTCAACTCTAGGCACATAAAAACTTAAAAAATCCAGGGGCTTAGCAGCTTATGGGGCCAAATAAGATGGGAGCCTGAATATGGCATTTCCCCTGTACCACTTGTATTTTTGTCTGGTTGTATATACACCTTCATTAGACATGATGATGTATACATAAACCAATTTAAAAACGTTATTTATCTGCACAGCAGCAACAATAGGTCCCAGTGGTTCCCTGGCAGAGCTCTTCCATGCAGACTATCCCTTAAAAAAGTTCCTTCTCAGGAAGTTGCTGCACTGGCGGTGGATCTGCTATGCATTAGGCAGAGGTAACGTGGACAGCTCCCTGGAAAGCTCTCAGGGCCTTGGCTCTTGTACTGCTGTGCGCTGTGATAAAGTTGAGGTCTGTTCCCTTGCGCCACACTTTACCTTGCTAAAAAGTTATCTGATGACCAGTGGGTGCTGCTTTGCACCGTGTGCTGGCAATCCCTTCTGTGAGCCAATGGTGAGCAGTGGAGCCTTCAACACATGCAGAGTTGTCCCCTTCACTGCACTGCTGAGGCCATTAGAAAATACTAGCTAGCAATGGGTTTGGGAAAACCAGTACTTATCTGCCGCCATACATGGGGACCATGAGTACTTTCTAAACAAGCTATACTGCAGGTGCAATTCCTTTTATCTACTAGACAGAGTAAAATAAAGCAAATTAAATGAATTACAAAGACTTAGCAGGCTTTTAGTTTCAGTAGTGCTGAGGACTATCTGCTTATCTCTGTATAGACAGGTTTTTGTAATGGTAATTAGGCATTACTTTGCCATTGTGCCTTGCAACAAAAATGGGTTTCCCTGCTGTTTTCAAACCTTGATCAGGCTTCCCTTTGGACTGCTGTGCTAGCGGCTGTGAAAATGGCAGGGAATTATTTCTCTGATTTGTAGCCATCACTTCTGCTTTCAAACAACTGCGGGACGGCTCGCAGCCAGCATGTGTTATGCTGGTGCAGTGTGAGGACTGTGGCAATTCAGCACGATCTTTGCCCCACGTTTACCGAGGCTCTGAGGACAGACTGACCCTGCAGGGGTTGGTACTGCCGTGTAGCGTGGCTAACAATTGAATAGTTGTCTGCCTTTTCGAGGCCCTTCCATTTTAATTGTATAGGTGCTTTTATTTTGCTGCCCAGAGCAATCGGTGAGGCTGGTAACTTACTACAGCTTAAAATGCCGCTGAGGCATTGGTGCTGACAGCAGGGTCCCTGCAGCTCGGCTGAACGAGCCCAGGAACTAACAGGTGAGAGGACAGGAGATCTTCTGGTGCCTCCAAGCGCTCATGGGCGATCCAGCTGGAGCCCTGTCAAATCCTGCTTGGAATCATGGGCTCCTGTGAGAAACGAGTGTGTTGAATATGCGGGGACTCAGCTCAGAGTGGCGCTGCAGCTGCAGGATCCTGCCAACACGAGCCCTATACTGAGGGGCTGTAAGGGAGCTGTGCTCATCCTGCCAGGGCACATCCTGCTTTCTCCTGCCCTTTGCCCTGGGAGGGAACATCTTTCTTGGATGTTTTCCCGCTGGCTGCATTCCCCTGTGGTGGGGAAGGCTATGAGCAGAGCAACCGCATCCTCATCCACCAGTGGTCCCCCAGACTGGACTGGGGACATGGTGAGCCCCAGCAAAGAAAGGGAGCCTCTTCAGTGGGAAGGGCAGCCCTGCATGGCTCCGACATCTTCCAGAAACCAGCAAATTTTAAGAGAAGAAGGAGGGGTTCGTTTGCCCACAGCTGATAAATCCATGCACAGAAGTGCATATTCAAACGCAGTGAAAGATGCTGTGGGATACATCTCATTAGCATATACTTCTCTTTTTACTAATCAAGTCAGTGTGAATAACTCTGCTTATGATTGTGTTTGATTGTATTAGTGAATTATAGACTTGAAAAGTCTTCCTTTTTAAGCCTGCACAAGGCAGCAGCATTATTACTGTACTATTTTTAGACAATTTTGCAGATAGCATACTCTTGTTCTTCACTGTTTCATTATAATAGGATTCTACATAGAGACCTCCAAGGAAAAGGAACTGTGCCCCACACAGGTGGCTATTAGATAGGTCTGTATGACAAGAAGGTACATTTGCTGAGTTGTAAGCCACTTCACACCCTTGTTCTCTCTGCCAAAGAGCAATGGTGATTCCAATGCCAAAAATATTGCCCCTGTTGATGTTGCTACTGCTCCTGGCAATGCAGCAGGTCCATGAACCAGATCTGTGGCAGGCATTAAAGCCCAAGGCCAGTAGTCCCGGTTTTTGAGCAGTCCTTGATTTGTGGCTGCACCATTTGTTAAGCTAGAATTGATACTCAGTAAAAAATCTGCTTTCTTTAACTGCGCTTTACAATCCAGGCTAAGGGTGGTACTCTGGATTGCAGTATTTATGTGCTCTGCAGATCTTTTATATTTCATGTCTGAAAGCACTTTTGATAAAGGTTGGTACTCCATTGCTACAGATGAACAATGAAGGCACATTGCTCCCCACATTGGACAGATCTGTCATTGAAAAGTGCTGAACGTTACAAACGTTAAGGAAGAAATACTGTGTGTTACTTTAGGTACGTAATTAACAAAGCCTGTTGATAATTAGGCTGTTAGTCAGCCCACTCTATCCGACCAGAGGGCAAATCAGCAGTCCTGGAAGGAAGGGGACCTGTACAGTTTCTCATCACATTGTGAGTATTAGGAATTCACAGTCTCTCTTCTATGGATGACTTAGACTAGGTCAGTAATAAAAAGAAATAGGTAAAAGCAAGATATCATGGTTTCTGGTGTGACTTCCTCTTGCTAGTTTCACTAAACCCAAAACTTTCCAGGTAATTTCAAAGTTAAAAGAAGGATATGAAAGTTCATATGTTGCTATCTCCATAAGGAAAAATGGGAATTTTATGAGATATTCCCTGGTCCAGCTTTTCCAGCTATTGTCACTGATCAATGAATCACAGAATAGTTAGGGTTGGAAAGGACCTCAAGATCATCTAATTCCAACCCCCCTGCCATCAGCAGGGACACCTCTCACTAAACCATGCCACCCAAGGCTATGTCCAACCCGGCCTTGAACACCGCCAGCGGTGGAGCATTCACAGCTTCCCTGGGCAACACATTCCAGTGCCTCACCACCCTCATAGTAAAGAATTTCTTTCTCAGGTCCAATCTAAATTGCCCCTGTTTAAGTTTGAACCCGTTGCCCCTTGTCCTCTCACTACAGTCCCTCATGAAGAGTCCCTCCCCAGCATACCTATAGGTCCCCTTCAGATACTGGAAGGCTGTTATGAGGTCTCCATGCAGCCTTCTCTTCTCCAGGTTGAACAGTCACAACTTTCTCAGCCTGTCGTCATACGGGAGGTGCTCCAGTCCCCTGATCATCCTCGTGGCCCTCCTCTGCACTTGTTCCAACAGTTCCATGTCCTTTTTATGTTGAGGTCACCAGAACTGCACAGGAGGGGGAGTGGTGAGAGAACAAAACTGCATGGCATGAGGGCCTTAAAGCATGACATCTGGATCATCCATTTTCCCCTTCTTGAAAATGGGGGTTATATTTCCCTTTTTTCCAGTCATCTGGAACTTCACCTGACTGCCATGATTCTTCAAATATGATGGATAGTGGCTTAGCAACTTCATCTGCCAGCTTCTTCAGGATCTGTGGATGGATTTCATCAGGTCCCATGGACTTGTGTATGTTCAGGTTCCTAAGATGGTCTTGAACCAGACCTTCTCCTACTGTGGTCCCAGGGTCTTCATTCTCACTGTCTCTTCATCTGCCTTCCATGACTTGGGTGGTGTGGTCAGAGCATTTGCCAGTGAAGACTGAGGCAAAGAAGTCATTAAGAACCTCAGCCTTCTCCAAATCCAGGGTAGCCAGTTCTCCTGATGGCTTCTGAAGAGGGCCCACGTTGTCCCTAGCCTGTCTTTTATTTGCAGTGTACCTATAGAATCCCTTCCTGTTATCCTTAACATCCCTACCCAAGTTTAATTCTAAGTGGGCCTTAGCTTTCCTAACCCAGTCCCTAGCTTCCCAAGCAACATCCCTGTATTCTTCCCAGGCCACCCGCCCTTGCTTCCACCTTTCATAAGCCTCTTTTTTCCTTCGAATTTTCTCAGCAGCTACTTATCAATCCAAGGAGGTCTCCTGGCTCTCCTGCTGCACTTCTTTCTTTCTGGGATGTATCACTCCTGAGCTTGTAGCAGGTGATCCTTGAATATCAACCAACAGTCTTGGGCCCCGCTGCCTTCTAGGGCTATATCTCATGGAATCTTACTGAGCAGGTACCTGAAGTGGCCAAAGTCTTCTCTCTCAAAGTCCAGGGCAGTGAGCTTGCTGCACGCCCTTCACACTGTCCTGAGGATCTCAAATTTGACCATCACATGATTGCTGCAATCAAGGCTACCCTGGTGTCACATTTCCAACCAGCCCTTACCTGTTGGTGAGGACGAGGTCAAGCATGGCACCTCTAAATACTGCCAGTAACTGGGCAAAGAATAACTCAGCCTTTTTTTTTAGATCACCATTACATGCAGTTTTGGTTTTGGTTTAGTGGTTTTAGATGGCTAAAGTAAAATTTAGCAGGGTTAAAAAGGAGGTAAACTCCTGGCCTACATGCTTACTGATGAAGTGAATGATAAACTCCTACCTCCATTCTGCTCTGACTGCAGCACTGCTAAATAAAACCCCATGGTGCCACTGCAGTTTAAAAGCTCACAGACAAAATTGCATTTTAAAGTCATACATAACTTGCCTGGACTTACAATATACCAAAATGAATGGGAGATGTTTTCTGCTCCAGTGATGGAGAGTGATTTATCTGTCAAGCCTGGAGTTATAATTACAGGTGAAAACTGAGTGAATATGGAAAGTGGATTTCTTTGTAACATTAAACCTCTGCTGCAGGCCTTTCAGGCCACAGAACTTTTAAGGCCATGGCACAGCACAGCTTCAGCCCTTGGTAAAAATTATGGGTAGCTGCTCTCTTTCCAAGTGTTTTTCCAGAAGGGGAGAAATCTAGGAGAGCCTGGCAGTCCACCTGGATCATGGGATGCAGTTAGAACCATGAAATCATATAGGGGAAAAAAAATACAAGTTCTGTTACTCAGTATTTTAACAAACTACTTAGATTTTGTTATAAAATCAGCACCTGTGTGGAAAGCTGTGCCCAGCTGCAGGCAGATGTAGCTTCCCATGCTACAGCCACAGGCAGTGATCTGGTCTCACAATGCCCTGATCCCATCCAGGTGAGAGTTACCAGGCCAGGCTTGGAGCTGGTGAGGAGCCAGAATGAGTGCAGTGCTGTGACAAGTGCAGTGGCAGTGGGCTTCTGACATGCCAGGAGAGCAGTGGGATGAAGCAGGAGGCAACTTTCCTCTCATAAGACCAATACTGGACTGTTGTACAGTGTTCTGCTGCCTGTATTTTAAAGAAAAATATTCCAACTGAATCACCAAAATTATTTGAGAGGTGTAGAAAGAAAATTCATATCTGGCAAGAATTAAAGAGCTCCACATGCTTATGCTGTCTGAAATGCAATGAAATGGTGTTTCGTGTACATGTTTTCAGGGAGATATTGTCTGGTATTAAGAAACTTTTTAATGTAGTTGAAAAAAACAAAGGAGCCTGACTGGGAGCTAAAGTGGAATTAATTGGATTGGCAAAGAGGCATGAGTTTTGAAAGTGCTGGAGTTTAACTTTGGGTCACACAACCAAGGCCAGCTTCTGCAGTGAATCCACTAAGAGCAGTTAGAACGTTTTATAGCAGACAGGGGAAGCCCACACTGTCGTTCCTGTACTGGGAGGTGATGCACATGGTGCACGTTGTGGTGAGGTCCCTCCTGCAATGCTGTGATCCATCCAGCTGCACAGAAGGCTTTAGCTCCAGAGACCATGCTGAAGCCTCAGACCAGTCCCTGTCTCTGTGGCCACCAGTCTCTGTGGCTTACAAAATGCAGGGATGATGGCTCCTCTGGACATCATGAACCTGTGGCTTCCTGTGGTTCCCAGCTCCTGTTTATCCTCCACATGGGTTATCTGTGACTTTGTAAATACTCTATGGACTTTCCTAATCACTCATTATGGAAAGGGTTCTTAGGGGTGTCTGGACATCCTTGCGTCCCAAGGTCAGATGAACTCCTCTGTGAACTCTACCTCCTGGTTCCTATGCTGTTGTTTTTAACAATAGGCACATATTTTCTGAAATAAAAGCATGGATAAATATCTTCTGTCCTCCCTTTGAGGCTCAGAGCTTCCTCGGAAATTACCCATTCCTATTGTGCTAGAAGAGAGACTCATAAACCATGACAAGCCTTATCACTTCCTTGGTGCGCTGCTTTAATCATGAGTTACACTGGAAAGCTGTTCTTGTTGAATGCACTCCTGAGCCCTTTCAGTGATGGCACAAGCTCTGAGCAAGCTGCACCCCCAGAATGGCAGACCTGGGGCACACAGCTCTGTCCTGGGCTATGGCACGTCCCTGTGCTCCTCTCTGTGAGAACAACTGCTGCCTGAGGTACCAACAGACAGGATTCCTTGTTCAGCTGGAAACACAGGTACTCATATAAAGGCAATTATGGAATGTTTCTGCCCAAGGTACTCCCTTGTAGCAGCGTTGTTCAGCCTTGAGGATGAAGAAGAAACTGGTGATCAAGTAAAACGCTACCTAGCTCTTCAGCTGAGTGCACATACAAACCTGCACACATACAGAGAAAACTCATCTTTTTCTCCAGTGAATCCTGCAGAAGAGATTATAATAAGATTTTGAGCATACACTGCTGTTATGCATGTTGACATCAACATTTCCAAGGCACATGGGAAGCGTGAAAGGAGATAAGATGCAAAATGGTTCTGTAATGCATGCTGAGGATTTCCTGGGGAAGAGATTTTGTTTGCTAAGTTTTCAAAACTAACAGTGACATCTAAAAAAAAGGTTTTTATTTTCCTTTGGAGATTAAAAGCCTACAGCCTCCTGCAGTCAATTATCATGTGGGCAGTGCTAGCACAGGTAAAGGAATTGCTTCTAGCCATACCCTTAGCACCCAGCAAGACAAAAATACTCCAGAGTTAATTATGGATTTAGTAACAAGCAATTATCAACAACTCCATCAGCCTCACTCTGGATCATGAACAGCAAATTTGCTTGTTTGCTATGTGGGTACAAGGTGACCATCTGCCCAGCAGCACCCCTGCAGTGATACCAGCAGCCACTTCGCCTCACTGATACATGCTTTGTAGGCTGCCCAAAGGATGATACCAACCCAGATGGGTCAGAAGCTAATTGCCTGTGTCTTGGGCTCAGAACCAGGTAAACAGATAGCCTGTGCCATCTAAATATGCCTGCCAGCAACTGTGACAACATTCACATGGTAGCCAGCACCTGAAGGGAGGAAGGAAGAGAAGGATAGTGAGACTGAGGGTCAGACTCCATATTATTAAAGGTGTCAGAGACAATACCAGGGCATTAAAGCTGTAAGTAATGGTGCTATCTTCACTGAGTCCACGATCAGCTGAAATGTTGGCTCTTCCACTAGTGACAGACCAAGAAATTAATAATTTCACTCCCATGGCTATCAAAGAGCTGACAGGACAAGCCACCATTGAAGTGGTGAAATGTATTAAAAAAGCATGCATGCCTGCATTAACTGCTGCTTGCAAAATTTACCCCAAACCACATCCATGCCGTGTCCTGATTTAATGCGAATTATGTGTCTGATTAAGACCTCCTCGGGGCTGCCCTGGGGATGGGACCCACAGCTGTGTCTAATGGCAACTGCAGTCAAAGGAAACGCAGCACTGAGTGTTTGCCAGCCTGTCTGCAAGACTCTAGCTGATGAATTTTTGCAAAGTGAATTCATAAGTTTTACTCTGATTCCCTCACAGAAGACAGGTAAGAAGCCAAAAAAGCCAAGCAAGAAACACAGCCACAACAGTAAATGTGTTTGCTTTCAGGAGTGGAAACCACAGTTACGTTTCTAGACCATGAAGCAACAGGATTCCTCAAATTGAATTAACTGATGGGCTCTACATTTCTCACACAGAGCTGTGTGTGCTGAAATGTGCATCTCCGGATGAGTGCAGGGAAATCTGACCAACACCCTCGTACCCCCCAAGCAAGGTACAGGTGCCCTGTCTGCCCCTACCCTGCAGACCTGGCCAAGCTGTGGCTGAAAGTATGGGGAGAGTTGAAGGCTGCATGAGCCTTCCCAAAGGGGAACCACCGCGTAAGCCAGTACTATATGCAGCTAGTTCTGAGGCAGCAGCCCTGCCAAGCCTGAGCTGCCACTTTCACCCTGCTTCCAGCTCTGGCTCCTGCTTAGGGCTCTCTACTGCATCTTCACCAGGAAGGTCCTGTATTTGCATTCTCTTTTCCTCATTTGGCAAAACCATAAATCATCTTCCATCAAATATGTTTTCCTCACTGTTCCTATTATTCTGCTTCTCGCATCCACTTTTGCCTAATGGTGTCTGTAAATAATGAATTTGCATAATAAGCATTATTTATGAAAACCAATTGTACCCTGCATAGGTGACCTTGTGGCTTCAAGTAAGCTAATAACCATTGAAGTTCTGACAAGACAATACAGTGATACATTGCTGCTCCTTCAGATGAGGAGAGAGCCAAGCATCCACAGCACAGGTATGTGGATGCAGCAGCAGCTGGGGCTATATAAAGCTGCTAATTGAGCATGTGAGCTACATAGAATCATGGAATCATAGAATACTTAGGGCTGGAAAGGACCTTAAGATCACCAAGTTCTAATCCCTTTCATGGGCAGGGACACCTCACACTAAACTGCTCCACCCAAGAAGCGCAAGCTCACCTTGCCTAATTTACTGGGGGAACGCAGTATTGAAACAGGAATTCACTACACTCCCTACAAAAGTGACAGCAGTAGGGATTGAATGTGACCAGGCACTGCAGACCTGGAAAGCACAAGCCATGCCAGGGAGGTGCGGATGGATGGCCTTGGGCTCTGCTGGTTCAGTGCCTGTGCCAGAGCCAGGATCTCTCCCAGTCATGCTGCTCTGGATGCTGCAGGTGCAGCAGTTGCTGCCTCCTGTGCTTGTGCAACCCAAGGACCTCTTGTTACATGTGTTGAAAAAAGCACAGCGTTGCTGAAAATGACAGAACAAAGTTAAATGACCCATTTATTATGTTACAGGTTGTTTATTGCACTGTTACAAGAATTAAAAGCTGTATGACTAGGTGATGCTTTTAGTTAGGTTTCTGGTAACATTTAAGTATTGGTGATGTTTTATAAATAAAGTTCATATGATTTTACCTCTCTTTTTCAGGAAAATGGGATTTGGTTGCAAAAATACCTCGTTCCAGGCCCGAGAACTTATTCATATAGTTTCGATTTAAACTTAATTTTTCTCACTTCTTTAACTGTTGAATCACAAGCCCTTCCTATTCACTTGTACCTATTTCCATCTGGAAGCTACATTTCCTTTTCTTTTCTTTGTTGCAAAAGTTCCAGTGGTCTTCATGAAATCTCTGAAATGGAAAGAACACTGAAAGGGACACTTCAGCAGCACAAGGGATGCAACACCTCACTGGGAGGTGAGGGACCCATAAGAAGCTGAAAAGAATCTCCCTGAGGGAAAATGCAGCCTGGAGGTTGGGGCCACCCTGGTGTCTGTGGCTGTATCATCCCAGTGGTCAGAAGGCAACTGCAGGGGAAATGCTGAGTTCCCTCCAGCGTGTGGTGAGAAACACGAGAAAGGAGCAGGAGATTGAAAGAAGGTTAAAAAGGTAATAACGGCAAGGGCCAGTTCCCAGGAACTGATTAAATGCTCATCTGCTGAAGCACTGCATGGTGGTACTGGGGTGAGCAGAGGCTGCTGCGCTGTTCCAGTGAGCTGGGGCTGGGGAGGGCTGTGAAGAAATCCACAGGGCCCAGGCAAAGCAGTGCCACAGGCAGCACCGCACAGCTAGGAGACAAACAGCTTCTGGTCCTCTCCAGGTACTGAATCAAGAGAACCAGTGTGGTGCCTTTCTTATAGTCTCATTAAAGATCACTGCGCAACTGCATGCCAGGAAAAGATTGGATTTTGGGGATGTGTGCAACGTGGAGCAATGATGAATATCACTGTTATATGAGCATTAGTCTGGTCTCACCTGTACAGCCCTGTGCTGTGCAGCCACTTCTCCCTCCATGCAAGCATGACACCTGTATGGGTGTAGATAACATAGAAATATAGGGAGCATCAACATCACAGTCGACAGCCATAAGAGTGTGCACTGTGAGTATGTAAAATACTGGGAGAGGAGTCAGCCAGTACTGTTTTCTTTGCTTTGTAACACAAGAGTCTCAGTGTGATCACGTATGCCAGAAGCTAGAAATAACTGAATATAGCAGTAAATAAAAGGAAGATTTCCTTGCACACTGCAGAGCAGATGTTCTGGTCAAGAACTTGAGGTTAGAAAGGAGCTGGATGCTGCTGGGCACAACAAGGTGCCTGGACCAGCTGGAGAGCTGAGGAGATGCTGAGTTCAGGAAAGGCTGCACCATGACCCATTGGCCTGGAGGGTCCTCCTGTGCTCCACAGAGCAGGTGGGATTCTGTCTGCTCCACCAGACCCTCCTGCAGTGCAGCAGGCAGAGGAAATCACTGGAGACAAGCGCACTGAGCTCAGACCCAACCTGGCAATCTCTAAGTTTAATATCCCCTGCAAAGCTAATCAGAAATTATGTTTTCTCCCATGGAAATTTCTCATAGGAAAAAACCCATGGAAGTAATTTCCATTAGAACCTTCCATAAAAGTGAAAACTTTTTTTTTCAAAGGGGGGAAGTAGTTGCTAAATTCCCAGCTTTCCACCTATTCTCAACTAAGCTGCCTCCAGGGGACTGTTTTCAATCTTGAGGTCTCAATTCTATGCAGAAATGCAACACTTTCAAGGACACCCACAAAGCTGACAGAATTCAGACTAATCCAAAATTCACACAAAAATCCAGTGTTGCACTAAATTATCATCATATGTATGGGACTGTGACTGGGAAAAATCTTGGAGCTTCAGCAATAGGGAAAGCCATAGCCTGTGCTGCTCTTCCAAGGCTGCTTCAAGCCACAGACTTTGATGACTCCACATGTACCCATGTGCCCAGCTCAGCCTTGCTTGGCTCCTTTACATTGTACAGAGCTTATAGCAATATCCTCTGATCAGCTTTACAGTATGATTTTAGTGGCATTTCCAGATCTTTGAATGGCAGCAGAGGAGATCACTATTAACTGAGCAGCTCCCATCTGCAATGTATGCAGTGAGCACTGTCTGTCAGGCACAGCGAGGACCTGCTTCTGCTGGCTGCCCTTCACAGAGGTATGTTTGCTTTTAGTGAACTTCCATGGGATCTTGAGCTCAGTGTGCCATGGACACATCTCTAACGCGTCATAC
Source organism: Forpus xanthops (assembly GCA_032466535.1). NCBI lineage: Eukaryota > Metazoa > Chordata > Aves > Psittaciformes > Psittacidae > Forpus > Forpus xanthops. The sequence continues at coordinate 42,308 of JASSUY010029877.1, forward strand.
CAGTCTCCATCAGCCACCTCTTTGCAGGAGTGGAGCTTACACTCCCATCTGTGACCCTCAGAGACCACTGCCGCTTTATTTATGTCTGGTTATAACTGCCAGAGAACAGAACTTACACTGGGGTTTGTCAAACCTAGCACAGAGGCTGGTGCGGAGGAGCTGTTGGGATGTGGCTGGAGCTGCTTCCACACAGAGTTCATGTCCCTGTGACACCCATCCCTCTGGGCTCAGCAGCTGTGTGGTGCTGGCCCTGGAAAACCCATCAGCTCCATGGTGAAGGTGCACTGATATCAAGACACCTCAGGCAAACATAGACAGCAAGCCCTTAGCTCTTTATATGTGCCATGGGGGCAGTTGGTACCTTCCACACTTTCTGGGTGACCTGTCCTCTTCACAAAAAACTTTTTGAAGTTCACTGTCCCAAGGGTTACTGGGGTATAAACGGACATTACGGGACTGTGACCTACTATCATGCAGTAGCAGATCTTGAGAAATAGACTTAAATGTGTCTGTTGTTAACAGTCTTTCCATTTTAAATGCAATCAACAAATTGCTCTTTCCAGTGAAGCAAGATGGAAGTACTGAGGAAACAGTAAAAGTGCATTAGACGTGACAGATAATTCACTGCACAATCCTGCAATTATTATTATTCCTGACAAGTCATAAATAATGTAGCAGAAGAAGCGGTCCTGATGAGAGGGAAGTGATCCATCACTTCTGTTTACCAGCTCTACCTGAAAGAGGAGAAAGAATCATAGAATCACAGAATGGTTTGGGTTGGAAGGGACCTTCCTTCTAGTTCTACCTGCTCTGGCATGGGCAGGGGCACTTTCCACTATAGACCAGGTTGCTCAAAGCCCCGTCCAACCTGGCCATGAATACTTCCAGGGATGTGTGTCTCTGCCTTGGGGCCCCTCTAGGCTGTCTCTACTGCTTTCCACCTAAGGATCACTCCTTGGTAAAAGTTCTGCCAAGAAAGCTAAAACATTAAGAAATATGAGAAGTAAACTAAAATATCCATCACAGTTGCTAACAGAAGTCCTCTTTTTCCGTAGATGAGGAGTCTCCAGGCCTTGCAACTACAGCAGACCAGCACTGGCAGGGAATGGTCTAAATCACATGTACAGGAAAATGCCCAGATTTCCTTTGAGCAATGGAGCAAGAAAACGTGCTCGCAGTTATTTTGTTTGTTTTTGTCAAACCACGACAAAGACTTGGGATAAAAATTTGGATGGATGAGTGAGGGGAAAGGTAAAGAAAATTACCTAGTAGAAAAAGCTCTGTATTTCAAAGTAGTGGTTTATTTTGTCTTCAAATAGAAGGAAAAAAATCCCTTTCTCACTCTTTTCCAGCAGATTGAATTTAATGAGTTTTCACAATAAGCCCACCTCACCTCCACTTTTTCAGTAATTCCACAAGTGTGGTATTGATGTGGAGAGCTACAAATGCTATCACATACAAAATGCCCTTCCTGAGAGCTATGACATTTCACTGAGATGATAAAATTTTGGCTGAAAACTTCAGCCACTGGCACACATAAGGTTCCTCTGAGTTTTGCTGAAAAAATGAAGCTGGGCATAAACTGCAACCAGCTTATTGCCCTTATAGGTTACCTTGAACACCTTGGTCAGGTCAGCACTCAGAAACTCAAGTATTCTGCAAAATATAAGTCTTTTTAAAAAAATCACTGTAAACTCCTTGCTTGATTTTATAACATCAAATCCTGCCTTCATTTTACCTCCTCAATTTTCCATTTGCTTATGAGAGCATGGAGTCCCCTGCTGATAGGAAACTGTGGTAAATTAAGTTTATCATTTTTAAAAAATACATGTTTGAGATATAACCGTTAACTCCAGCTGAAATAACTCTATAGGTTCCTCCTGCATGTAAAGAAATCTAGTCAGTAGATTATATCTCTGTAACTATGTGATTTATGTGTATAAATGTTAAAGTCATCAGCTAATCAGGAAGCTTAAAGAATGCTAGAAGCTCTGAGGGTGTCGGTGTGCCAGCACCCAGCACACCCTGCCTGAGCATGGAAGAAGAGGAAAGATGGAACATCCTTCTCATAATGAAGTATCCACTTTGGCAGTGTGCCTGACAGTCTGCTTTGAAGGCACCTCACCATGGCTGCACTCCTAGGGGCTCCTTTGGGCAGTGAGTCACAGGAACTCTCTGTTTGGCCAGAGAAGCGGTCCTCATTTCATGGGACTGATATTGTGCTATTGAAGATTTGTCTTGAGAACATGAATGCAGTTTCCCCTGGACCTCTCATCTTTCTGCTGCCTGAAGAAAGTTGCTTTGGTTTTCTTATGGGAGTCTACGGCCTTAGAAGCAGACTAGTTTTCATATTGGAATAGCAGGGCTTACAACAGTATTTCACTTCAGTGCTGGGTGTTAAATGATGCTCTGACAGCATTACATAGAATCATAGAATAGTTAGGCTTGGAAAGGACCTTAAGATCATCAAGTTCCAACTCCCCTGCCATGGGCAGGGACACCTCACACTAAACCATGTCACCTAAGGCTCTGGGTAACCCAGTCTTGAACACTGACAGAGATGGAGTATTCACAGCTTCTTTGGGCAACCTATTCCAGTGCCTCACCACACTCACAGTAAAGAACTTCCTCCTCATCTAAACTTCCCCTGTTTAAATTTTAACCTGTTAGAGCTTGTCCTATCACTACAGTCCTAGGATTATGGACATCCTGGATTCATCACCTTGCAGATGGCAAAATTCTGACTGTGAGTGGATGAGTTCCTCATTTGGGTCCCTGCACCAAGTCCAGTGGATCACTGCTGAGAGGAGCCTAGGCATCCAGCGCATGGCCACTGACATAGGAGGTGGGCATCTCCTGCATCCTGGCTAGGGACCTTTGGTGTCCCAGCCAGAGAGCTGTTGGCTGCGTGAGCACTCTGGGCAGAAGAGGTCCTAGTGGGAGTGACTACTCTGAAATTTAATATGCATGGAAACACAAGGATCCATGGTTCATTCCAGGTTGCTGCTGTTCCCTGCTCCAAGCCTCAGGATAGCTGTGTGACTCTGACCAGGTAACTGGGTGAACTGAGGTGGTCTGTGCTGGAAGCTGCAGCTCCTCTACCTGACCTTCTGCAAATCAACCCAGCTGAACACCAAATTTGGCTGAAACAAGCCAAATGATGAAACAGAAAAGGGTTCAAAATCAAATAATATAATATTATTCCATAAGGAAAAAGTTAAAAAAAAAAGCAGGAATGATCTACATCCTTGCTACACACATTCCTCTAACCGCACAGCCCTGGCTGTGTCACTGCTTTGAGGGGTGACACTTTGCTGTCTGTCCTTTAAATCTGCTGCAGGATAGTTTCTGGTCTCCTGCCTAGCTCATGCACATGAGAAACATTAGCTAGTAATTCCTCGTGCTTCTTTTTCAACCTGTTGTTGGATACCATCATGTCTTCCATGCAGACAGCTCTTTTTCATGCTACAGTTTCAGTGTATGCGGTCACATTTTAGGTGAAGTCCCATGGCCACTCCTGGTGCCCTGCTCTGCACATCTACTGGCTCTCAGACAAAACCACTGGAGCCATAAATCACTGGAAACTGGAAGAATATTCTGGGATACATGGTTTAATCTCTTTTCCAGCTTGGAGCTGTCAGACAGAGTGCAAGACTGTCATCTTTGCATTTTGGTCTTTCTCATTCCTGCATTCTCCACACTTTGTACTTATTTTGGTGCGTTTTCTAAATTTATAAACAAGACTGCCACATTTTGTGGCTTCAGAATTTCACCTGCATGTCAGCACATGTTTTCCAGACATATGTTCTGTTATTCCCAGCACTGGGTTTTAGCTCTGATTTGTACAGATATTTAGGATCTGAGATTTGGAAGTTCATAGAATAATAGTCATAGAATAATTAGGGTTGGAAAGGACCTTAAGATCATCTAGTTCCAACCCCCCTGCCTTCTGATGCAGCTCAGGCTGGATAATCGGTTATATGGACATTTGATTGGACCCAGTAGCTGTTTGTGTCTTCTGCTACATTTCTCACAGGGGAAAAAGTGATTATCTTTCCATGTTGCAGAAATAATGACCTTATAGCCCTGATAATCTAAAGATGAAAGTAAGGCAAAATCTGTAGTGAGAGGCATATTTTTAGTAAACATCTGATAGGTGAAATTTCAGATCTAAAAAAAACTTTTGTTTCTGAAATACTGCTTTTCTTCTTCCGGCTGAAGGTAAGGTGGTAAGATAAAAGATCCTGTCTCTGCTATAAAACTCCCTTGTTTATATCCTTAGAACACTGTGGCTACAGCAGCCCTACTGCTGTACCATGTGAGACAGGCAGCATCCGTTCTGTCCTCTGAGGAAAAACATGGCAGGTTCGGAATCTCAATCAATGGTTTTAAAAATAGTCTCATGAAGCTGCTTATGTAAATGATTATTTGATAAAAAGTCCCCCAGAAGACAGAAATGTTTGAATTCCCTTCCTTTAGCTTTACATAACAATGCATGCAGGAAGAAACTCCTTTTGTGTTTGGTGCTGCACTGAGCTGTGGATAATGCATGGAAGCCTTACATATATTAAAGATTATTTCACTTAACTATATGCTCCAAGCTCTTTTTAATTGCAAACAAGGATAAAAAACTGAAATACCATAAATATAATTTTTTTCAGGGGGTTTCTTAATGTTTGCTGAAGCAACATTTGCTTTGCTCTAACGCTGGATGTGCTGAATATGAACACCATTTGTTATATTGCCCACGTAGCTCTGCAGAACTGCCATGGTGGAAACACACAGCTGTTGTAGCTATGGGAGCAGTGCTCAATCCCTCACTATGCAGCTGCCCTCCAGCCACCTCCTCTGCTCCCACTCAGAGGTGTCAGGCACTGCAGAAGCCATGGAACGGGAAGAGCTGGGAATCTGCCGGGAGGTGCTGGCTGATGCTCCGGCATGTCATCTTCAATTCATCAGTTTGAACCTGCATAGCAATGCTTCCACAGCTGGGCATGAAAAATGTGAAAGCAGCAGCTTGAGCCTGCTGAAGTCCACAGGTGGGAAGAAGCCTGTGCGTGCCTGCCTAGGCAGCTCTGGGGTCAGGGCACACCGCTGGGGCATGAGGCATCATAAGGAGAGAAAGTTGGCCCTGAGAAGTAGCTGGAGCAGAGCCCGCAGCACACCACCGTGGCGAGTCCCTGTGGCATACCCCCATAGTGCACCCCCGGGGCGCATCACCACGGCGTATCCCTGTGGTACCTCCCCATGCTGCATCCCCCTGGCACACCACCATGGAGCATCCACATGGCACATCCACATGGTGCTTCCGTGTGGCTCATCCCTGTGGCATGCTGAAGGAGGTGAACCACACACAGCCCTTGCAAGAAGCCTTGCCTTCCAGAAGCTGATATTTATCATGATACAAATGTTATTCTAAGCTTTCAATTGGTGACATAATTAATGGGATACAAAGCATATCTTGCATCATATGATACATCAAACAAGATGTGATATATTGCACACATCAGAGAAACTATTACTTATTGCAGACTTGTCCTGCACATTTTTCTAAACCTCATAGTCCAGTTTATGAGCTGCAGTGTTGTGCAGGTTTTGCCTGTTCAGGTGTCTCCTTCATGATTTATTTATTTTTCCTAATTTTTATGCATTTATTCAGTCTCTTCCAAATAGTGGTGATTATTTATCCCAACACCACATGGAAGTGAACCCTGCTTGGCTGATATTCAGCCGTCTGGAGGTACCTCATTTGTCTCACGTTTGCCTTGAACATAAGTCATAAGCCACCATGGCTGCTCAGAAATGTACCCTATTTTTCTGCAAAATAAAGACATAATTCTGCAAAACAGACACGCAAATACAGTATAAACTGCATAGGGTTTGCATGGTGAGGTTTTGATGGTGGTGCTGGGCTACAGGGGTTCTGTCAGAAGGTACTGGAAGCTTCCCCCATGTCCAGTGCAGCTGATGTCAGCCGGCTCCAAGATGGACCAAGGGGTGGGGGGAAGGTGTTTTTATATTGGGATTTATTTCTCACTATCTTACTCTGACTTGATTGGTAATAAATTAAACTGATTTCCCAAGTCGAGACAGTTTTGCCAATGATGCCAACTGGTGAGTGATATCCTCTGGTTCTTATCTTGACCCACCAGCTTTTCATTCTGTTTTCTCTCCCCTATCCAGCTGAGGAGGGGAACAACAGAGCAGCTTTGGTGGTATCCAGCCAGGGTCAGCCCACCACAAAATATGTACTTCAGGGTTTTTTTTTCTGCACTTTTTATTAAATAAGAAACAAGATTTCTGTCTTTTCCAGAAACTGTTTTTGCTTCCAAGCCCTTTTCCATCTGCAGTTTCAGGTCTCCCTTCCCTACAGTTCATATCCAGCTATCTCTACTGGGAAAAGGGTACTGAAAAAAGAATGGATGGAATAGAAAATGAAACAAAAACACTGAAGACTTAAGAAGTGTAAGGTCATTGTGGATCCACTCCCCCCCCCCTGCTCACAGGAGGATATCCCCCTGCCCAGAATTATTTTTCACCAAACATAATGGCCTGATTACAGGTTTTGCAAGATGATTCTTCCTCCCCACATCGCAAATATCCTCTCTGGGTGGTGGGTCGCCACTTCCATCACCATTTCCATCCCATGAGATCTCCTCCCTGTCTCTGGGTCGGAGCAACTGCTTATTTCCTCTCTCACTAATCTCAGTTTGCCACACGGAATGCCATTGCTCTTCTCTTTTCAACGTTTCTGCCACTTGTGGGGTGGAAATCAGGGATGGACCCAAAGGCAGGACTAAGGTCAGTTGTACTGCATAGCTGCCCTGAATCAGATCAGAATGAGGTATTTCCATCCCCTGCATGGGCTGCTGCACTGTGCCATGTGCTGTCCCCACATTGCTGTATGTGAATGGCCGGCTGTTGGCTTTCAGTGTCAGAGCTCTTCCTCAGATCTGTCATGAAGACAGTGTAGGCAGACAAATCATTAGCCAGAAATTGCTGGCAACCTGTCCTCCTACCACACAGGTAACAGCTCTATGTACTGTCATAGTTATGGCATGGTTTAAGCTGAGACATTACCTACAATTACTGAAGCAGACAGACTGTCCCTTCCAATGGGAATAGGATTATTCCAAGTAGCTCACTGAATCAGGAACAAAGTTGTTAGTTAAGATGAATAAAATCAATGAATTAATGAAAAACTTATAGGGTCAAGTGATTTGCACCAAAGAGATCTGTGGCATTGAGGTATGATATTACCATAAGTCTAATCGCAGCCCATAGCTTGCTGCTGACTTATATGGAATCATAGAATCAGAAAACGGTTTAGATTGGAAAGGACCTTGGGATCATGCAATTCCGCCCCCCTGCCATGGGCAGGGACACGGTCCACTAGAGCAGGTTGCTCCAAGCCCTGTCCAACCTGGCCTTGAACACTGCCAGGGATGGGGCAGCTCCAGCTTCTCTGGGCAACCTGTGCCAGTGCCTCACCATTCTCTTCCCAATATCTAAGTTTAATCCTTTTGTAAGCTCATTTTGATGCTAATGAATTTACCAAGTTCTCCTCTATTTCCAAACTTTGTAGTGAGCTGTGGCAACAAGCATTTTTTAGGGAAGAAATTAACATCTGGTGTGTGATACAATGAAGGAAGAAGGCGAAAAGGAGAGGGAAGTACAACTTCATGGATGGATTTCTCTCATTTGTTAGTACTTGTTTTGGGGAAAGTGGAATAGGAAAAAAACACCTTAATTTAAGTTTTATTCAATGTCAACCTTCTCACCATGAAAAAAAAACCTGTAACTGTGCTGGTGGCTTATTTAAATAAACCACAAAATGCTCACAGAATCTACTCTGCAGAACTAATAGGAAATCCAGTTGTTCCAAGCCATTGCTTAAGAAAAACATAAGGCCAGGCTGTAATAGTGTGCAGAGCACCATTCGCTTTAGCAATGTTGCGTCATTTGTTTCCACAGGATTCTCTCAGACATGTTTCCGTCCTTGAAGATTTTTCAGAACTTGCCTGGAAAAGGCTGCAAGTTGTCCGTGGATGTCCTCAGCACTCCTGTGTCCCAGACAGCCCTTCAACAGGGCTGTGGTGGGCTCCGCCTGGGAATGGGTGTGGAGAGCAGCCCATCCTTTTCATTTGGAGCTCAGTGGAAGGGAGGAAGGGAAAAATACCCCCAGATACTCTTTGTTTGCCATGATAGTCTTCCCAAACTGGCATCCCTCTGGGTCTTACTGCCTCATCCCACCTTTCCAGTGAGCCTTCATCACCACAGCTCGAGGTCTGAACTGCTATTTACCTACTAACAAAAAAACGCTGGTCACTGAGTTTGACTTGGCTGTTGAAACACCAACACTTTTCAGACCTCGTCAAAGCTCACAACTGGCTGGCCAGTGTATAGCCTTATTTTTATACTGCAAATGTAATCCTTTGGAATGGAAGCTCCTGAGAGTTGTTACACAAGTCTTAAATTCATTATTAACAATGGAGAACTGCTAATTATAGAACTGTAATGTAGAATTTGGTAATTGCTTACTATACAAACACTTTAACGATTTCAAGAATGCATCTAATTACTGGTTTCTGACAGAAAGCAGGCTTGAAATAAGCCCAGGGCTGGTAAAGTGGGTGGCTCAGCAGCCTCACCGAGTATTTGCAGATGAAGTGCAAAGTGATGTTATGTGGCTCCATCAGCTGGTTACCACTGAAAGGGGAGATGTTGGTCACTCACCTCTTAGTTGTCCTGCTTCTATTTCTGGATGTGCTATATTTCTTCTGCAGTGAGGGGCTGAAGGAGATGCCGGAAGACATTTCTTGGTACAATTTTCTGTCCTTAGTGTGAATTTAACTTCAAAATTAATCCAGGAATAGCCTATATGTTTTTACTAATTGCATGGAAACGGTGTTGATTATGGAGTAACTCTTTGAGAATTAGCCATTGTACTGGATTTGGCCAGGCTAGGGTTAATTTCATAGTTAATTTCTTCATAGTAGCTGGTATGGGGTTGTGTTTGGGATCTGGCCTGGAAACAGAGATGTTGATCAACAGGGATGATTTCATTACTTATGAGTGGTGCTCACACAGAGTCAAGGGCTTTTCTGCCTCTCATCCCGCCAGCGAGCAGGCTGGGGATGCACGAGGAGTTGGGTGGAGACACAGCCAGAATACCTGAGTCCAATTGACCCAAGGGATATTCTATACCATACAGTCTCATGCTCATCAATAACCCTGGGGAGAAGGAATAGGAAAGGGGAATGTTCAGAGCGATGGTGCCCTGCTGTCCTAGAGATGGCTGAACATGGGAACTGGTGAATTAATTCCTTGTTTCACTTTGCTTATGTGTGTGATTTTTGCTTTACTTACTAAACTATTTATACCTCAACACACCATTTTTCACACTGGTGATTCTCTCCCCATCCCACTGTGGGACAGTGAGTGTCTGGGTAGCCTGAGCTGCCCACTGGTGTGAGACTGGCACAGCCAGGTACATCAAGACCCATGCCCAATGCTGGGCTGGTGCCTGGAGGTGCGCTGTACCACGGCACAGGCTGATTATGGCTATTCACTGCACTGATCTTGTCACCACCCTTAGACCCCTGCACCTGGCCCACAGCACTAAGAGCAAGCACAGCCTGCAGGAGCAGCCTGCATCCCTGCTGCCTTGGGACCCTGCAATGGGAACCATGGTCCTCTGGCCCAAGCGTTGCCCCTAGCCCTGAGGGTCAGTTGTAGGAAGGGGTTTGGGATATGCTGGGGTCAGGGCTGGGAGCTGCTGCCACCATAGCAGGACCATACGGTCTCCAGTGATGCCTGCCTCACTGCAGGCAAGGGAAGCAGCAAAGCCACATTTGGCTAGCATGGTAGTTTTACACATTTTTCATTAAACCTATGTTAAATATGGAAATACTGCAGAAATGAGACTTGGTATTTCATGTGTGAGCTCTTTTGCACATTTTGGTGTTCCTCATGTTTAGAGTTAAAAACAGGATTGACAAAGCTCTCTTCTGGCATTCTGCTGGAAATGTTCTTAGATTTACTGAATTGCTATAATAAATTTGCTTTAAAAACCTAATCTAAAATCAGACAGTTAATAAAATCTCTAGAAATGCTTTTCCAGTCTGATGAGCAAGGTAAAATGTTATTTCCTTTTCCTTCTTCTGTTTTTTATTTTTTTTTAGTTTTTTTTTTTAAGAATGAAAATTAATTCATTGTTATTGTTTCATAGCTGAAGCTCTCCTTGAAAAGCAGCTCTCTTGGATGTGACTAGAAACACAATCCTGTCCTGCACTCAGCCAGTAGTTCAACAAGCTTGTCTTGGAACTTAAGAGATTTTTGGTGGTCATACATGCAGTATATTTTTGGTCCTACTGATTGAGAACATCTTATCCGTGAGTATCTGTAGTTTCCCAGAAGGTAAAAAGCTTTTCTGGCAGCAGCTCCTTCGTCTATGTAATTTGAAAATGGAGGAGTAGTAAGAGAGAAAGCTAAACGGAGACAATAGTACCTATTTCTTTATTGCATATGTGATCTTTCCATTGGAATGAATAAAGATAAAAATCCCACTTGAACATTGAAAAATGCCTCTCTGAAACATAACTGTGTGGTGATTTATTTAGGTTCCTCCACAAAAAGGAGAATTTGAGTGAAATTGCCCCAAATGTGTGAGCAGTTTTAAAGAGAACATAAGGAGTGAGAAAACTTGCAAAGTGTGTGGTTGTGGGAAAGATTATCCACAAAAGGGAACTACATTTTGGAGACAGTGGAAACCTTGGAGAAGGGATTTCCAGAAGAAAAGAGGTCTTTGCAACGCATGTAGAGTGTCACATGAAAGGTTGATGAGCAACATACAGGGCAGTAAGAAGGCTACCCTGTGTTATGGCTGGGGCAAAGACTAAAGGAAATCTGCAAGGCACACTAATAGAATGTCTAGTTGATGTTATGGTGTTGGTAAGGCTGTGATGTTGAATTAAACATCTATGCAGACAGGTGGTGGGGAAAGGAAGGGAGTTTATGGAGACAGAGGCTGTGGAAACAGAGGAGGATGAAGAGCAGCTCAGAATACTGAGTTTCCTATGTGCAAAGACGAGGTCTTCATCCCAGGGCACTGTTGTGACAGGCCAGAAGGGATGATTTTGATAACTGTCAAACTGGGAATGGTATCAGCAGGTGTGGAAAAAAGCTGCACTTGCCCCTGTATTTTAAGAAAGGCTGAAGTGAGTTTTCATCAGTGTGCAAAGTTGCAGGGAAATTGAGAGGAATCAGGAGCTGAAGGCAAGTGGATGTGGGTAATTTGGGATTCAAACAAGCTGGGCTGCAGAAAGGCAGATTGCAGCAGAGTTCTCCAGCCAGTAGTATTTTTCTTAATGACTGATTCCTGGGTGGGATTATCAGGAACCTTGTAATGTATAGGCGCATGGGCTTCAGGAGGGAAAATGTTGATTTAAGTTTGGCAGAATGGAGACGCACTTGATACATACTGGGCAGGGGAGGAGCTGGGGGGCAGCTGACCTGGGTTAGGTGCAGCACAGGGACCAGGGGCCATCATGTTTAGTCTGCAGGGGAAGCTGTCACAAAGAGAAAAAGTACGTGAACTATGTTGGAGAGGACAGCAGCAGGGAGTAGCTCTCAATAGAGACAAAGGTCTTAACACAGGAAAAAGGGCTCTGTTTCCCATTCCACAGTAGGGAACTACAGCGTAAGCACATGTGAGCCCTACTGTAAATGCAGCCCCCGGCCTTGGTACTTCTCTGCTCCTTGGCAGCCTTGTCTGATGGACTGGGAGTTCAACATGGTGAATTACCTCTCCTATGTGTCTGCCTAGCACCATGGGGACATGGGTGCAGTCTGCTGCAGTGCAAACGGAAGCTTGTAGCACTGACATTGGAAAAAGCATCTGCAGATTTTATTGCTGAATAATCAACCCGGTGAGCACTAAAGCAGTCTTTTAGTGGGTATATATAGAAAAGTGCTGCAAGATGCAAAAGAATGCCTGCCTCAGTTGCTCCTGTGCCATCTCTCTGTGGTACCTGAGCATTGCAAGCACCTTTGGGGTTCTGTTTAGAAGAGAAATCTTGGGGGACCCAAGGATGCATCTTGTCAAAACAGAAGAAACCAGGATGCCCACTGCAGGCATTCCTGCTACTCCCTGATGCCGGCTACCTGAAACGTGGGCAAACCTCTTCCTGCTCCCAGCACCTTGACACCGCTCTTCCTGGGGCTGTGTAAGGCCAGCAAGGCGTTAAGCAGAGCAGAGACATTTGTGTTGAGTGTTCACATTTCAGCTGCCCTAAGTTCCTTCCTAAACAGATATCAGGTAAGCAGATTTTCAGGTCAGCGCCAAGTGACAGCTCCTGCACAGGCTCATCAGGGCTGCGGAGAGCAGGCTGGAGCTGCTGCCTACAGGAAGAAGCTTTTCATTAAGATGTCTGCCATTGGCACTGCAGAGTTCACACTGAGCTGCAGTAACATGTACAGATCTCCGCGAGCGGAGAGGCTGAGAGGGGGAGACACCACTACATCAGGGCAATCTCTCAGTAATGGGAAAGGCATTTCTGAAGGGTATTATCTCTAACGCAGGGGGAAGAGTTTCCAGAGCTGCTTTTTACTCAGTGCGTAAGGACAACTGCTGTTCCACACAGCTATCTGAAGTGCATGGTCATTGCCACGTAAAGGACACTTTATGGAGTTACAGTTTCCATTTCCTGTGCAATTTTATGTTCTTGTACACACTGAATGCATATTCATATTGCATATTCATATTGGTCATTGACTTCATAAGGGCACAGCATCTTTGTAATCTGAGTTTGTAAAATAACAGTGGTGGAGGTGTGGGTTTGCTTTGCTTTTTCTTTTTATAGAAGTCAGAGCATCTGATTAATTGTTTGATATTCACACACCTCCTTCTGGAGAGGGAGGGAGGGAGGCCAGAGAGATGCTTTGTTGGGCCTATGTGTGTGGAGGAAGGGGATGCTCAGGAGTGGAGAGCATGGTGGCAGCTCTGGACCTCACTCAGAAGAGGGCCCAGGCCAGAATGGGCACCTGATTTCAGGAACAAGATCCTGAACAAAGGGGGAGGGGGTGCCTCCCACCCAGGGGTGCCCATGGGGTGCCTGGCTCTTGGGTTCTATGTCAGCACACCTGGTACCCCAGGAGCCCCTGACCTTCTGGGAAGGCAGCTGGCTGTGGGGACGGGAAACTGCTGTCACATCATCATAGCAAGGCAAACCATGGAAAACACCAGCTTCTCCCTGTGCTTGGGCAGTCTTCCAAGAAGCCTCTTCCAAGAGGCTGAAGTGAGCGATTCCCCCCTTGGAGGGCTGGACGGCCCACTGGGCAGTGGACACGGTGCCTTTTGGAGGGGACGAAATGTCTCAGAGTAGGATCTTACTGTACAAAGGAAATCCTCTTCCCAGAGGGCATGATGGTGTAAGTTCAGCACAGCCTGGCAATCCTCACACAAAGGGAAACCCATCTGATAGAATCATAGAGTGGTTTGGGTTGGAAAGGATCTTAAGTTCATTTAGTTCTAATCCCCTGCCATGGGCAGGGACACCTTCCACTAGACCAGGTTTCTCCAAGCCTCGTCCAACCTGACCTTGAACATTGCCAAGGATGGAGCATTCACAACTTCCTTGAGCAACCCATTCCAGCACCTCACCATCCTCGCAGTAAAGAACTTTATTATATCTAACCTGAACTTCCCCTGTATGAGTTTGAACTCATCATCACTTGTCTTACTGCTACAGTCCTTGATGTATAGTCCCCCTCCAGCACCCTAGCAGGCCTCCTAAATAACACATTTCCTCTCACTTTTAGAGTGCCGCAAGCTTTTTAGATGACCAACCCCTGTTTTGCAACCCATGCTGTCTCAAGCCTGTGTGGTACCAGCACCGCCTGTTTCATTTGTGTGAATTTCAAGAGCTGGCAGGCATGTGACTTTGCAGGGCAGGATGGCTCCTGAGTGGGATGAGAGGGATATTTGGCTGGAGATGGCAGTACAGCTCTTAGTATCTCCCAATCCTTTTTCATGGCCATTCACAGCACACCAGCAAATGTTACCCAGTGCCTGAAAAATATTCTTGTTAGGGGCTAGACATTAAAAAAGGAAAAAAAAAAAAATCCATGCCTGGAAGCTACAGTGAGAAACTTAAAAGAAGAAGATGCACATTTTTAACAATAAGGATGGTAAGTCATTGGAGCAACTTACCCAAGGGGCCACTCAAGTTTTGTCTATTGAAGTTGTTTTTCTTTAACCCATCCTGGGTTCATCTGCAGAAAAACTTCAAACAGCAGCAAAAGGCAAGAGTGTGTGGCTGTTGGCCTGCAGCACAGCAGACTGGAGATAATATAACTGCCTCTTTTCCTTAAGGAATGAAAATCTGTATTTGCTACCTTTGAAGGGGATCTGGGATGCAGCATTTGAACCTACTTCTGTTGCCTGAGCATAGTGCTGGGGTACTTGAAGGACCAAGCATCCTGTCCTTGAAAGGTCAACACCAGTAGAAGCTGTAGAGAAGCTTATGTTAGCAACAGGAGGAGTAAAAGGGTAATTAACAGTGACGGTTCTTGACCCAGGCTTCTCTGGTCTCCTTGACATCTGTAAAGAGAGTTACTAGTCAAACACGGTGCCTGTGTGCGAAACTTAACACTAATTGCCATCAAGACATGGCATTCTGAGGTTTTTAAACATCTCAGTGTAGAAGTCTTGTGTGATTAGAGAGACTGTCAGGGCTACGAATTTTCTGAGGCAACTGTTTGCCATGCAGCATACTCCTGAAAATACAATACGATTCAGTGCCAATGAGGTGTCTTCCAATGACTTTTAATCTCTATGTAATATTAAAAATAAGACAGGCTGGCAGATTGAGACCAAGAACAGGCACAACAGATAATCCTAGCCCTCATTGCATCTTCTCAAAGAGAAGAAACAACTGGAATACCTGGCAGCTTGTGCCAATTCTCATTACTCCTGTGCAAATTTTGGCCAGCACAGCTAGTGCCACAGCCCCATATGACCTGTGAGCAGCACCACTGAGTAGAAGTGAGAGCATCAGCTAGGCAAGAAGGGTGGTCAGAAAGAGCTGATGGGTTGTATGCCACCACTGTCCCCTCCCACTGGCTGTCCCCTGCAGCCAGCATCTGTGCATAGCGAGTGTTGGGTTGGTTTGCCAGACTATGTTACCTCTTGGAAATAGGATATCCCGAACCTCCAAGCTGGAAGGTATAGAACATCAGCTTACCCAAAAAGCTTTTGAAGCAGATCCAGCTGCAGCTGGTGTGGTGCAGGGGACACCCACTCTATAACAGAGGAGGAAGGATGAGCACTAACCCTTGGCAGGGGAGGTGTTTAACTCATAGGTGCCTGAACTAAGGTTTAGAGCTTATAAGTTAAGAAAGCTCATGACTTGAGTGGTGTAAAGTGAACTCATGTGAAAGACTAGCCTGGGTAAAGGCAGTTGAGCCCTTGTTTGTGGTGTTTGTTTGTTGTATTTCTTAATGAGCTTATAAAATAAAGCTTAATTTACAGAGTACATTGTCATGTAAATTTCAGAGATCCAAATGAAACATCACACACCTCTGTCAGGTCTCCTTGCCAGCTAGCAGCTGTAACAAAGCATGCCTTTGGCTGCGCTGAACAGAAGCTAGAAAGGCTGAAGCAGATATGTGTTCTTCAGTGCAGTGGTAAATGCAGTGGGGTAAGGCCTGCAGCTGCTTGTCTTCTGTCTCACAATGCAGAGCCCTGCAGGACAGAGATGTAGTATGGATGTGGTCTGCCTGGACAGGTGTTGCAGCAAGGCAGTGGCTGCAAGAAGGAAAGGAGAGTGGGCATCAAGGTTCAGGAAAGTGACTTTTCACACCTCAATTTCTGGAAAGAGTTAACTCCACATCTGAATCAGGACCCTGAACCCAGTTTGTATTACAAACATAAAGGAGACCCAGCTGGTGAATGTCACAAGAGAACCTTGGTGGCACAGTGGTGGCAAGATAAACCACATGTGAAGGACACAAGTGCTCTCCACAGACTGCCTCACAGCAGCTCTCTATAGGGAGATGGGTCTGAAAGGCTGTTGCACTGTACTCGTTGCTCTGGCCACCCAGAGGATTAAGTCCTAAACTGGAAACACTGTGTGATAGTTAAACCCAGTAATTCAATAGTGCTTGGAAATTGCTTAGTCTCTTCCTTAGCAGATCTATCTCACAGCTCTTCCTTCCTTCTCTTTATTCAGTGTCGGCGAAGGGAAGAGCAGACACCAGGTGGTCGTCAGCAAACTTCAACTTTATTGCACACAGCGCTTGGTTA